>BQNB010015416.1:0-73313 GCA_026074375.1 Tanacetum coccineum
ACTTTGCAGTGTTAGGCATTATTAGCACATATGTTAAAAATATGTAAATTGGCCCTCTAAAAAAATACGTTATAGTTTAGCCTCTCTAATAAAACTTGTCAAGTTTGTCCTGAACGCGGTGCAACCGAGTTGTTCCAAAGATCTTACAACATATGTTAATGCATACTACTCCCTCCCTCCCAAAACTGGTTCAACATTGACCTTAAATATATTTTTTTGTTATATAATACTTGATCAAAACTATGCCTATGAAAATACACTTAAAACCCAACCAATTTTCATATTTTACATCAAGTATTATATAATACACACAAAAATAGTTAAGATGAAAGTTGAACCAGTTTAACTCAAAATGAAACTAACACTTCAAAACATGTCAAAATTTCGTCTAATATTATTCTCATAACACATTTTCATAAGTGAATAATTATGCTATTACTTGTCAAACAAATAGCTAAACAAGTTTGAAGTTAATAAAAGTAGGTCAAAAACATCAAGAAGAAATTGCTAAGTCATATAACTTTTGAGTACCTCTCAAAATATTTTGAGTTAATTTACCATTTAACATAAATGGAAGTTTTTGAAATAACTCCAATAGTATTGATTTTTCTTGACCCAATATTATACGTTACTACTACTCGTACCCACGTGCCACGCAACTAGAATAAATAACATTATCACTTTCACTCTTCAAGAAATATCATCTTCATCCCCGTAAAACCTCTATGTCAACTGATCTGCATGACTGCATCTACTTAATGATAATCTTATATCTCAGCGTATATAAGTATAAGATTTTCATGCCCTCAAATCGTTGATGCCCTGGGCCGTCGCCCACCTCGCCCAATACCAGATCCGGCACTGGCAAAGGTATAGGCGTATGTACACATCAAGGTTAACCAGTTTGTGAAGTAATTGTGGTGGCGTCCCACGTGAATAATAATATTATTAAAAAAGAATCATTGATTTGTCAAATGTTATGGTTTACATCCCTGCTAGAAAAGTTATGATATCTATACCCCTTCGTAAATAACCGTTAGGCAATATACATCTCTAGGGGACGAACGATGCAAACTTTTTGCCGCTGACATGAGAGGTATTTCGTCTTTTTACGAAATAAAAAACACGGATGTGCTTTGTAGTTTACTCTTATCATTATTTTTTAGTAATTATCATCATCGTTATTATTATTACTAATATTTGTTTTTTGTTTTTTTATAACAACACTTTAATTAGAAATTCATAGCATTTACAAGAAATTAGTGAGAAACCGAGAAACTATACCGTCTACGTAGATGCGATGTATGATGCTTCCCCCTATGTCGGCCTTGATGACCAATGGGTCTTCCCCAGTGCAATGTCTCGTCACTTGAGAATGCGATTTATGTATCTCGCTGCAATGCTTCCGGTTGGCGACGTAGAGGTTTTTGTTGCACGCTAGTCATTAATATTTCATTTGCTTCCTTCTGCTCCGCATTTTGTTGTTTCCGCTCAATTTGATTTTATCCTTTGTGTGATGGTGCAAATGAATTTGAAGTTTGGTTGCTATTATGGGTTTTTGCTCCTTTCGCGAGATGGCTCAGTTTGACACACGCCTCAATTTCTTTTCATAAATCAACATAATCGTTTGTGTCGTGTCCATGATCGTTATGAAAGTCACAATATATTGTACGATCTCTACGATGACCGGGTGTGAACATTCGTGATGGGGCCTGAGAAATGCTTTTCCTTTCTCTGATTTGATTAAGAGGGGGGGGGGGGGGGTGAGGGTACAGTTGGTGTTGGAATGTCGTAGGGTCGGTGTTGGGGCGAGAGGCAAACTTTTCGTTCTGTCTCCTCGATGGATTCTTGTGGCCCACGTCATGTCTATTGTCACTATTACTCCACTTGGAGTCTCGAAGCTCTTCATAGGCTCGTATGAAATTATGTGCCTGTGTAAAAAATCTTCCATTGATGCAGGTGGACGAGCAATAAAGTCTTTAAAGAACCTACCTAGGTGTAGTACACTAATGAATACCCCTGTCATCATTCCATCTGAGCGATCTGTCATATGCGATGTTTCTTTTCCAAATCTTCCCAAGTAATCCCTAAACGAAACGTTGTCGAATCCCGAGTTTCTTTGCCCGAGTCTTTTGAAATCTCCTTTGTTGCAGTAAGTTAGCTCAATATTTGTCTCTAAGCTCATGGAAACTATTTATACTTCCGGGTGTAAAGTTATTATACAAAAACCTGGTTGCCCCACATAACGTTATGTGAAAGAAACGACATCATGCCGGTTCTGAGAGCTTATGGACATCCATGGTCCCCATGAATATCGTGAGACGAGACCTTGAGTCCCTCCGGCATGTCATAAACTTTTATCCGTGGCGTGAAAGGTGATGCCACCAAATCGCGTACGTTCATCTTAGTTTCTTTAAATGTGAATGGTTCATTGTAAAAATCAGAGTTGGTTACAAGATTTTTGTAGAAATTTACAATGTTATCAAAGAACCCAGCCAACCTCCCCTTGGTTCTTTTTATTTATTGAAAAAACGTTTGATTACAATACAAGATAGAATACAAATCATATTCTGTCAACAAGAACAAGAAACAGAAATACAATGGATCACCAAACGCGATCAATCGAACGAGTACAAACAACAGAAAGATAGCCAACGATTGAGAGAGAACAGAGATTGAGAGAGAGAGAGAAAAATTAGGGTTATCATATCAATGAGACGGAGAATGATATATATAGCCAAGCTTCAAAGGTCCAGAATAGCCCCTTGACTTTTAAACACTCTTTACAAAGCACCCTTGCAAATTAACCCTGCAAGAATAAACAATAGACAAAGAAACCCTTGTACTTGGTACAAGCTTAGAAACAACTTTTAAACAATCTAGGAAATAAAGTTTGATATTTGAACACCCTCCCTCAAACTTTACTCTGAACATATCTTTCAAATTCAACTTGTTACATAACTCTTGATGTTATAACTCTTGATGTTGCTTAACATCAAGACCTTTGGTAAAAATATCAGCAATCTGCTGTGTTGTATGAAATTTAAAAGTTTTAACAACACCTTCAGAAACCTTTTCTCTGATTAGATGAAGATCAATCTCAAAATATTTAGATTTCTCATGAAAAACAAGATTTGCAGCAAGTTGTAAAGCAGAAATGTTATCACAGAACATCTCTACAGGAAACACATTCTTTATACCAAACTCACTCAGAATATTACATATCCAAATGATCTCACAAGTAGCAGATGCCATGCATCTATATTCAGCCTCAGTTGAGGATATGGATAATGTTGCTTGTTTCTTACTTTTCCAAGAAACTAAAGAATCACCTAAGAAAATACAGAAACCAGATATAGATTTCCTAGTAATATGGCATCTAGCCTAATCAGAATCAGTATAAACTTTAACACCAAAACTCTCAATCTTATTCACCTGGATACCACAACCAGGTGAACCTTTAAGATATCTGAGAACTCTAAGAGCCATTTAAGATGAAAAGCCAAAGGAGAGTGCATGTGTTGACTCAAACAGTAAACAGAATAAGAAATGTCAGGTCTTGTATGAGTCAAATAAATGAGCTTACCAATTAATTTTTTAAAAATTTGAAACATTTGTTAAGGCCTTATCCTCATTACTTTCAATATGATTGAGAGCAAAATTTGCAGGCAAAAGACTTAGCACAGGTTTAGCAGCAAGCAAACCAAATTCATGCAAAACTTCAAGACAATATTTTCTTTGAGTAAGACAAATACCTTTATCATTTCTTAACACTTCAATACCCACAAAATATTTTAACAAACCCAAATCTTTGATTTGAAACTTACTTTTTAAGTAATGTTTAAAATCATCAATTTGTTTAATATCACTCCCAATAATCACAATATCATCAACATATACCAGCAAAGCAAAAAACGTATCTCCAGAACCTTTAACAAACAAAGAATAATCATATTTGCTCTGAACAAACCCATTATCAGTTAAGGCAGAAACAAGTTTATCATTTCATTGCCTGAGAGCTTGTTTAAGACTATATAAGGACTTATTTAGCTTACAGACCACTTTATCATTATTAGAAGAAAAACCAGGACGTAAGGTCATGTAAACATCCTCATATAAATCACCATACATAAAAGCATTGTTAACATCTAATTGATACAAACGCCAATCTTTTTGCACAACAATATTGATTAAACACCTAACAGTTGTCATTGTAACAACAGGACTGAAGGTTTCATCAAAATAAATTTCTTCTTTCTGACCAAAGCCTTTAGCTACTAACCTAGCCTTATATCTATCAATGTTACCAGTGGCCTTGTATTTAATTTTATAAACCCATTTACTTCCTATAGCTTTTCTTCCTTTAGGAAGAGTAGTAATAGTCCAAGTGTTATTTCTATTTAAAGCCTCAATCTCAGCATTCATAGCATCAATCCAATTTCTATCTTTGATAGCATCATAAAAAGTACTAGGTTCAGCAGATTTATTCAAAGAAGTGGAAAAACAGTAGTTACCAGAACTGAGATTAGAATAATTCACAACTTTTTCAAGCTCATATTTCTTGCTACTATTAACCACATAATCATTGAACTTAGCAGAAAGTTTAGTTTGTCTATTAGACTTTCTAGTAGCAACAACAGGTTGCACCTCATCTGTATTCTCAAAACTGACATCTGTTATAGGAACATTTAACCCAGCATCAGTAGGATCTTGAAAAAACAAAACACTTTGAGTATTCTGAGAATTGCCCTCAGAGATGCTTTTATCACCCATAGAAGTTGTTGTGCCTCCATCACTAACACTTCTGGGAGTGTTAGGACTATTTGGGGCACTACCTTCATCATTGGATGTAGCTCTCTCTTCATCATAGGGACTTTTAGAATTTTGGATGTCAAAAGAATCAAAAAAATTTAACTGATTTAACAAATTTTCCTTAGACAACTTAGAATCAGAATCATAAGACAGTTTAGAATTCATTTTAAAAGGAAAAACATTCTCATAGAATTTCACATCTCTAGAATAGAAAACAGTTTTATCATCAAGACTATAAAGTTTATAAGCCTTTTTAACTGTAGAAAAACCTATTAACACACATTTGACAGACCTACTAGAAAATTTATCACTATTATTCAAAACAGTTGAATAACACAAACATCCAAAACTTCTAATGTGAGAAAGGTTAGGTTTTGTTCCATAAATCATTTCAAAAGGAGATTTGCCATTGAGAACAAATGAGGGTAGCCTGTTAATTAGGTAAACAGCAGTTAGAACACATTCAGTCCACATATACAAAGGAATCCCTCCCTGAAACATAAGACTCCTAGCTACATTTAATAGGTGTTTATGTTTTCATTCAGTAATACCATTTTGCTGAGGAGTATAAGGACAAGTGGTTTGATGAATGATTCCATTATGATTAAAAAACATGTCCATATTATTGTTGACAAACTCAATACCATTATCAGATTTGACACTCTTAATTTCACAATTGAATTGAGTAAAAAGTAAACTATGAAAAGATTTAAACAGGTTTCAAACTTCATCTTTGGTTTTTAAAAGATATAACCAAACCCCTCTAGAAAAATCATCAACCACAGTAGGAAAGTATCTAAATCCTTCCCTAGTGGTAACTTTGTAAGGTCCCCATAGGTCAAGATGAATAAGGTCACCAACAATAGATGTCTTATGTTCACTCAAGGGAAAAGGTTCCCTTGTTTGCTTAGCTTTGTGGCAAGTATCACAAAGTGAAACATGTGAACCTTTAGACATCTATAAATCCTTATGCAACACACTCAGAACTTGATTAGCAGGGTGACCAAGTCTTGTGTGCCACAAGGTCTTAGACACATAAGCATAAATATTCACATAATTACCTATATTATGACTAGATGATTGGTCAAACATATATAAGCCACCAGATTCACTACCAGTCCCCACAATTTTGTTTTGAATCAAATCCTGAATATAGCATTTACTTTCATCAAAACCAACAAACAATCTACTATCTCTTATCAACTTATTCACAGATAGAAGACTTACACAATACTCAGGAACAACTAACACATCATATAGAACAACATCTTTAGACAGTTGTAAATTCCCAACATATTTAATCTTAGCCAAAGTCCTATTTGGATGTCCCACAATAAGATTTAAATCAGAAATATCAACAATTCCAAACATATTTTTAGTGGTGACAGTCATGTGTTGGTTAGCCCCTAAATCTACAATCCACCCAATACTGATATTAACAAGAACATTATTGCTACTGAAAAATTTATGAAAGTTAATATTAAAGAACACATTATGATTAAGAAAAGTAGCTCTACCTGCCATATTGGCCTGAACTGATCCAAAAGGCATATCATTTATAAGAGACATTAACTTCATAATCTGTTCATTAGAGAGAGACAAAGAAGGACTACCCTGGGTAGAAGTCTAATTAGTCTGATTAACATCAGCATTAGCAGTAAATGTAGACTTAACACCAGGTCTAGAAGAATTTCTATTGTATCCAGGAGGGTAACCAATAATATCAAAACACCTTTCAATAGTATGACCAATTTTTCTACAATTTTTACAAGTTAAGTTCAAAATAGGTCCTTTGTTATTAGCATTAGTGTTGAAAGTATTATTACCAGAATTGTTACCCCTTTTATTATCAAACCTTTTATTTCCATTATTGTTGTTATTAGAAATATTTGTCCTGGATACAAAACTAGAAATTTGAGGTTTGGGCACAGATCCAAAAGAAGAAGCAATGCCTCTATGAGACTCTTCTATGGATATTATAGCAAAGGCTTCCTTAACATCAGGAAGTCTCTCTAGATAAGAGACTACTTCTGATTGGCTGATAAACATCATTAAGCCCCATTAAAAATTGCATAAGTCTCATAAGTTGATGATGTTTAAAAACATCATCTCTAGCAGCACAAGAACATTTAGGCATTTAGTCATAATATCAAATTCTCTCCATAGAGAATTAAGCCTATGATAATACTCAGACACAGTTAATTCACCTTGTTTGAAATTATGAATTTTTTGTAACAAACTAAGAATAATAGAACCATCCAACTTATCATAGGTTTCTTTTAATTCAGCCCAAACATCAGAAGCATTATCAGAAAAGATTTGACCCAGAAACAAATCCTCAGAAACAGAATTTAACAACCAAGACAGCACAATAGAATTACATCTATCCCATTGATTAGACAAAGAAGCACTAGAAGCATAAGCAGATTTTAAGCAAGTACCATCAAGAAATCCAGTTTTATTTCTAGTACTAATAGCAAGTTTCATTGCAGCTGCCCATACTTTATAATTCTCAGTTCCAGTTAACTTCACAGAAATAATAGTTGCAGAATTAAAATCACTATTCTGAAGATGTAAAGGATTTCCCAAATCAAGACTACTAATCTTATCCTCAGAACTACCACTAGAACCAACCATGATTAAAGATAAGAAAACACACAGAAGGACAAACAAATAAACAAACTAATTAAAAAACACAAATAAACAATCTATAAACCCTAATTAAGCAAATTGAGAAAGACCGGAGCAGGAATTCGTACCACTCAAGAGGTGATAGATCAGGAATAGTCTTTCTGAATAAACTCAATTAATCTAGAAAAACACAAATTAGAAACAAGAAGACTTACAGAGCAACAAAGAAGATTGCGGAAGAAAACCAACTCACAAAACCCTTGATTCACTTAGTTAAGGATGCAAGTGAGTCAAAATAGGTCTCAATAATCAAATCTTGACCAAATATCAAAACCCCCAAATCGATAAAACAAAATTAGGGTTTCCAAGAAACAAACCCTAATATCATCAATAACCCACAAATAGCTCCAAGTCACCAGATCTAAACAATCCAAAGAGATAATGGATCAAGAAAACCTTAATTTAACCAAGATTCGAAAACAATCGATTGAATTTTAATCAGAACAACTTATTAATATGATTTAGATGAAAACCCCCAATTTTAACAAAACCCTAAAAAAATTTAATCAGAAAAAAACTTTCAATTAACCACCCAAAGAACCTTGCTCTAATACCATGTAGAAATTTACAATGTTATCAAAGAACTAAACCAACCTCCCCTTAGTTCTTTTTATTTATTGAAAAAACGTTTGATTACAATACAAGATAGAATACAAATCGTATTCTATCAACAAGAACAAGAAACAGAAATACAATGGATCACCAAACGCGATCAATCGAACGATTACAAACAATAGAAAGATAGCCAACGATTAAGAGAAAACAGAGATTGAGAGAGATAGAAAAATTAGGGTTATCATATCAATGAGACGGAGAATGATATATATAGCCAAGCTTTAAAGGTCCAGAATAGCCCCTTGACTTCTAAACACTCTTCACAAAGCACCCTTGCAAATCAACCCTGCAAGAATAAACAATAGACAAAGAAACCCTTGTACTTGGTACAAACTTAGAAACAACTTTTAAACAATCCAGGAATGATCCCTGAACAATAACCAGTCATAAAGTTTGATATTTGAACAATTTCGTTTAGGAAGCTCATTCGAGTTATTAGTTATGGTTCGATTCTTATTAGATGGTTTGCTAGAGATGGCGATTTCATTTGGTGTCTATTGAGCAACCCCTTTGGGTAAGCCTTCTGGGTTTGAAATCCATGGTCCCATGCAGGGAAGGTCATCACTGTTGAATTGTGACGTAGGATTTATTTCTTTCATTTTCAAACAAAATGCTGATTGCATATCGTTGATATATATGCTCAAAATTTTAGACCACAAACTTTATTATTGGGTCTCCGGAAGCGTCTTCAGATATATTTTATAGAGTATCGGCGGGTGTATGATTCTCGGTAGTGGGGTGAGAAGTGTTTATTCCTACCGGTGGTTCCTTAGGGTCAGACCCACTGGGTCCTTCAGCAGGGGTGTCTACCGGCAGCATGGTGAACGGAGTCTCTTTCGTCATAGGACACTAGCTTAGAGAGTTAGTGGGAATAATGTTCGGGTCCCATGGATGACGCTAAATGATGATACGTAAATCCACAGGATTCTAGTAATGGTTGCAGCTCCAAAATGTTTGACCTGTTTATCTTGTATCACTCAATGAAAAAAAAGATAACGTTAGGAGTTACACGATCACCCAATGAAAAAAAGATAACGTTAGGAGTTACACGAGACTTTATTCTCGTATTAAGCTTCGACGCTCAAGTCAAATGGCGTAATGAAGATCAAATGGTTGGAGTTTTGTTTAAAAGTGAGATAGAAAAATTGTGTGTTTTACCGAACTTATTAGTGCTCTATATAAGTATTTATAGTGCTCCAATAACAACGCATCAGATAAGGATTGGATAAGAATATATTCTTTTAGCATATATTCCTATGACTCGCATGTTATACTTATTTCAAATATTCTCTGTGGGCCCACTCACGTTTTAATAACATTTCAGTGATATGAATGCAATTTATGTATACGTCATATGGAGAGTCGTATAAATTCGTCTTTTCGTATATTATTTGTTAGTGCGTGAGTTTCCAACATCGTAGCGTTTCTCTTTCTCAAAATACTATGCATGAATTACCTATGAATGTAAACTCTATGCAACCCATTTCATTGAAAGGTTTGCTTTTAATGCGCATTAATGGAAGACGTTATAAAAAAATGAAATACAAATATTGACATCGAAAATTGTTTAAATTACTATAGAAATGCATATCGGGACAACGCGTGGGTCTTAAATTAATATTTAAAAAGAAAAGCTACATGTATTCTACATCGGACGAACCTTCATACCGCATATGGTAAGACCAGACTAGGTTCCTTCGAAACATATCAGTTTTAAATCCATAGGAATATACTCCTCATACTGTCTATCAAATATAGTTTCCCAGACTATAACCTCCATCCACCTATCTTCCCTTTGTTTTGGAATCCATTTAATTTTGTCCAAATTTACTATACTTGGCGGTGTGAAAGAAATTATGTTGGTTCTTTCCTTTTTATATGGTAGCAGATCCCGTGCCTTCACTGGATACTTGAGGCCACAACATTTTTCTGAAAGTTTAAACACAAGGAAACAAGCATAGGTTGTATCTGATGAGAGCAATTGTGTTTCAATGTTGCACTTCATACGCAATTCATGGCAAGGGAGAATCTGAACAAACTCTGCAAAACTGCAACTGTGTATATTATGAAATAGTTATAATTTATAATGTGAATCTATAACTATATGAATCAATATTTCGAAATAAAGGTAGAATTAAAGTAGATTCTGAAAGCTACTAAACCTGCATTTCGCTTGAGGTATTCTATTGTAGGAAACATTTGATGTGTCATGAAGAAACGCTTTCGCTGGTAGCATATGACATTTCTTCCCATTCACTATGATAAGTGAAAAAATATGTTCATCATAGAGTTGCATGTTTTCATTATTACAGATTCACGGTAAAGAATATATAGTTTCATATATCTCAAAATGGTAGTATATGGAAGTGTTGTGATTTATTCTGTATAAAGAATACAATAATCGAACCTTTTCACCATTGTCTATAAAAATTCCGTTTAAAAGCAGGAGATAGAGCTCCTCTTTAGAGGCGTCTTGAATATAGTTTTCAGACCTGTTTAATATTTCGTTACAATCTATAGCCACTCGTTCCACCGAGTCCTTGTCCAACTCAGGTTTCAAGAATCCAGACACCTTCGTTTCATCATTTAGTTTGTCATTCTCTTCATATTGTAACTGCAGAATTTGATTATGAGTTATAGAATATTCATGCATATGTTCCTTTCATAAATACAACAAAAAAATCAATAGAAACAATTCTTACGCGTTCTTTTACTTACACTACGAATGGCAATGAACTCTATGCCTTCAACAAAAACCCCCAAATTTCCGCAATGATAACGAGAAAAGTTTTCAAGTAGAAGACTTGAATCTATAGATTCTTCACTCTTCCTAAATCGGAATAATTCAACCATCAACCACTCGCTTCCAGCTCTCCATGTTGGATTATGGTAGTTGGATACGCACCTATACGACTAGAAATGTGTGAGCCTATTGGGGGCACACACGTAAGACACGAAGAGTACGTTTATTATGTAATTAATATATATACTTGTTATATATTTATTAATTATATAATATGTTTCACGAAATATATTTAAACGGTCGTTAGTTTCCGTTAGACGCTTAACTAACTTTATATATCCGTTAAATAAAAAAGAGAAGGGCTTAAAATGTCGAAAATGGAAACCCTTGTCCTCCTCCCAAAAGTGGCAGATTTTGGAGGATTCTAGAAAGGGATTTGTGTGAAAATTATAGTGATAATGATGAGTGTTTAGGATAAGATGGAAGAGTTGTGATAAGCTAAAAGAATTGAAGATTATCTTCAAAGTTTTAGAGTTATCTACAAGGTTGAGGTGATATATAAACACCCTCTTCTCCTCCTCTTTTCAGTCGAACCAACACACACAAAAATATCATCCTAAAACACTTATTCGTTTCTTTTTCTCCATGTGTTGACAAAACAGAAAGAATAAGTACTTTATCCTTTGCATGCTTATTATTATATAGTGTATGCATGTTTTTGTTTTCATGCGTCATTATTTAACATAAGCAACTGATTCTTTCTTTTGTATTATACCGATTGGTAGTCAACCAAAAACCCAAAAGGGTTTGTTCCGATCGTGTTTAATTTTATTTAATACATCAAACACTAGTTGTTTTGTGGTCTTCGGTTATAAACAACAACATGGGTTTGTTAGTGATTGTTTGATCCAAGATATGATGTAACAATAGTTGTTTGAGACGTGAAGTAACGACTAGCATCGTGACGTACTTGTTGACGTATTGTATGAGCAATCATAGAGGTAGAAATTTATCCACTAGTTTCGGAAGCATTTTTTTAGATCTCGTTTTTCATTTGCAGTTGACTTCAAGGGTTAGTTTTCTATATTACCCTTTTGTTTATTTATTGTGTGTTAATCGTATGCACCTTACTTGATCCATATCCGCTGCGTACTCGTGGTTGTTAATGGTTAACAGTTTATCAAATCCCAACAGTGGCATCACGAGCCAACTCGTTTGGTGTTTTATGGGTTACACATATATTAAACACGCTAGGGCTACATGAAATCTTGATTTATTTATTGTTTTATTAGAAAATTATGGCAATTATATGCATACTTGCCATAAATTATGAATAAACACCTAGAATCAACTCTAATGTAACTTGATAAAAAGATAATAGATTAAAATTAAAGGTTAATTAAGCTGCCATGTTACTCTATTCTTGGTTTATCTCGGCTGTAAGACTCACGCAATCATGTTATATGATGGATGTGGCGATCTAGGCACTTTAGCAGAAAACCTAGTGAGAGTCTTATGGTTCTCCAATTGGGGAAGACTCTTTTGAGAACTCAAGGCATTAAA
Organism: Tanacetum coccineum; assembly: GCA_026074375.1. Lineage (NCBI taxonomy): Eukaryota > Viridiplantae > Streptophyta > Magnoliopsida > Asterales > Asteraceae > Tanacetum > Tanacetum coccineum. The sequence goes on from BQNB010015416.1 coordinate 12,425, forward strand.
TGATTTACTGCTTTCAATATAAAGTCTGTCTTCACTTATACTCCAATTTTTTGTCTGTTCTAATTGCTTATATGTGATATGCCATGTGATGCTCAATATTTGCAAATAGACTTTATGAAACTCTTAAAAACGGACTTATACTTATAGAGAAATTTGGATTGAACATGTCTAATATTACACACGTAAGCATACTCCTTGTGACCCAGTTATGTGTTATTTGCGAAACGGGGGTTTTTGGACAAATTTAATACGAACATTAAACTATGAAATTTGATTTCTTGTGTAATTTTAGTTTTTTATCTGCGTAGTATGGGGTTAAATTGATCTTTAATCTTTTCCCGCCCCATTACATGCTTCGGCATATGAGGGAATTATTGGAATTACTTGTGTCTTTGGATGCATGTAGGAGTACAATATAGGGTTTGATCAATTTGTAATTCGTTCCACCATATTGGCAAATATAAAACTAATGTTAACAAAGGGTTTCTTAACATATAATAGCACCATTAGTCAATTGGAAGTACGGCTCACCCATTATAGACAAACTACAAGAGAAATTTAAGGTGGGTTTAGCTAAGGCTACCCAAAAGAAGTCAGGTTTTTAATACGCTTCGTGCTGACCTGTTGGTATGCGTTTAATTACACATACTTTTCACCATTAAAATCGGACTTAAATGACCAAAAACGTACCAAAAATACATTGTATTTGTATGTTTTTACTTATATTGTGCAGGAAACGGATATCCAAGAAAAGGACAAAAAATCAAGCGAAAACGGACAAAAACAAGCACGGAACAGAAAAGCGTGAAAAGACAACGCCAAATCGAAGTCAAAGTCAACCCAAGTCAAAGTTAACCTGGAAAAGTCAAAGGTCAAAACCGAACCCAAAAACCTAATTGCCAAAAGTGGGCCCACCCGTACCCACCTAGTGGGCCCGGGTCAGCCCACTTATATAAACTTTATATAAAACCCGACCTAATTTCCCTTTTTAATTAAAAACCAAATGGACCCAAAATGCTTAAACCGGCCCAACCCTTATCTGTTTTAACTTAACAGCCCAACATCAAAGACTAAACGGCTGTTAACCTTTTATAACCCCACAAGGACCAAGCATGTAATAACACTTATAACGTTGGAGGGCTTATCCTGCAAATCCACAAAACCTGTTATACCACAAGGGACCATCTATGTAACACAATTATACAAACTCAGGGACTCTTTTTGCCAAAACCTGAAACTCATACCCTGTCACTTTACAAAACAGAGTACCCTGTCCATTTTTCCCGCCAAGCCATTTTTTGGCACTATTCATTGTCACTCTCAAACAAAACCCCTGCAACAAAAAGCCAAAACCCTCACCCCCACCCCACAAACAGCCAATGCCATTGTGGCAATCCTAAGCTCACCCATTGGACCAAGGAAAACAACAAGAATTCAAGGGCCTAGATTACACGACTTGGGCACCACTCAAAGATGAATGGTCAAGATGTGTTTGGTCTTCTCCTCACGCAAGAAACACAACAAACACAAGCTGAAGCTTTCTGCAGTTTATATAAAGAAGAGAAGACAGAAATAGAAAAAAAACTGATGTAGAAGTAGGGTAGAAGTAGTTTAACTTGTCTTTTTAATACTCTCCAGCTTATTTTTACTTAATTGTACTTTAAATTCCAAGCTTTGTAATTCTCCTTTTAAAGTTAATACAAATTCAAGTTTTCAAGTTATATTACATTCTGTCTTATAAAGCTTAGAGTACTCAGGTCATTTCATGTTTACAAAGTGATTTCTATAAGCTCCTTAAAGCTTATACAAGCTGTGTTATGGATTAAAACTTTTACAAAGTTTTCTTTTATAAGTTACTGTTAAGAAAATAAGGATTTCAATTGGAGCATGGTATGCAATGGAAGGCCATGGTATAGAGCCTCATGGGAGGCAATAGGTGTGTTTGTTGCTGCTGAAATTCAGAGAAAAGAGCCTAAGGAACTTGTAAGCTCTTAAATTTCAATTTTCTTGAAAAATACTGTAGCAATGCTTAATTCAGCTTATCCTGCCTTATTGTTCTTGGTATGTGTTTAATTACACATACCTTTTACCTTTAAAAACAAGTTAAAATAACCAAAAACGGACTTAAAATGCCAACATTGTTTTTAGTTAAATCTGTCATTAATAGCTTTAGACTGCTTATTCCTATTAGCTTATTTTCTGTACTATTCTCTGTGTACTTTTTGCTCATTTGTCATTCATAATAATAGTCCATCATTTGTTTTCATTATTTTACTTAAACCTGGTATGTTCCTAGTGTAAACAGAAAATCTATAATTTAAAGGGGTTGTTTTGTAATGGTACAAAACGGGGGTTCAAAAATGATTGTTAAACTACTTTGGGTCCTTTTTGGCCAAATTTAACACACTATTTAATGTTAAAATAAGTTAGTTTTTAAAAGTTTTTATTAAGTCTTAAATCATTGTTTTAAGGGTTGACTATCCAATGGTTCAAATATGAGTTCCTTGAAACGTTTTAAAAATTAATTTATAATTTGATCTTGCTAAAAAGGTTGTTTTAAAAAGCTATGTTCTTGCACCTTTTAGAAACTAATGCAGTAAGGTTAGTAGAGATAATCTAGTGTCCATTTGTCCTTTTTTTTTTTTCCCTTTAGTGTATTCTGTAACTTTTAGTTTTCCTAGCCTTTGATTAGTAAAAAGGATCCGCAAGCTTTTTTCAATAACTCCCTTAGTATAAGTCCTGATTTTTAGTATTTTGAGCTCATTAGGTGTCCCCTTTTTTTATCTGTCTCAAGTTTTTTTTTTTTTTTTTTTTTTTTTTTTTTTCTTTCATTAGTGTTAAGGAGCTTGTTTACTTACTTATTGTTTTGGCTGAAATATTGCATTTTGTACCTATAAGAAAACTCACAAAACTCAGCAACTGCTGAGAGGATTAGCTCATTTCCCCAAGTATTTTTTGGGGCTTATCTATTTCAAACCACCTTGTCATTGTGATTTTTTTTGTAGCTTTTATTACTGAGTTTAAAAAAAACAGTTTAAAGCCCTCATAGTCCCTTAAAAGTGTCCATTTGGTGCTTATTTTTAAGAGCCCAAAGATAGTCCCTTAGCTGTTTCTAATACCCGTAGCTATAAATTATCTTAATTTGCTTATTTTTGCTTTTCTGTTTTTCTTTTTGGCTCATTTGAGTTCTTACCTGCTTTATTGGATTTACCTTATTCATCTTGTCAATGCTTATTTTTCTTGTCCTTTGCTTAATAGTCTTAGAATAAGCCCTTTATTTTAGCCTTAGTTGTATTTAGTTATAATTAGCATTCTGTCTGTTTGATGTGCTTTTTCCTGGCTTATTTGTAGTTTTCATAAAAAGTTCTTTTTATAAAGTTTGTTATTTTAGCTTAATGTTTAAGTTTTAAAAGAAAATTTTGAAAAAAATGTTTTTATAACAAAAGAGAGAGCCCAGGCTCGAAAACCCTTGGAACCTCCCCCTTTTTTCTCCTAAGCCCCCACACACACAGACTCATACCGATGTGCTACAATAGCTCATCCGGTATGGGTTTGTTTCATTAATTATATAAGCCCATTTAGCCATTTAAGCCTCCAGCCCATTTTAGCTTAATAATAGCTTATTTATAAGCTGAATTTTCAGTTTTAATTTTTTCTTAGAACCTTTATAGTTTAATGCCTTTTCCCTGAATTTTTTAGAATTTTTTATAATCGTTTGATATTTTTTATCATTTATTTTTTTAAACTGTTTTTTTAATTATAATAAATTAAATAAAAATCAAAAAAAATATTTTTCTTTTTTAGAAAATTTTATTTTATCAGTATGCACTTAGGAAAAATAGAAAAACTTTCGTAGGGTCATTTTTGCAAAGTTTCATTTTTTAAAGAACGGGTTTCGGGCCTGGTTCTCGTTTTCGCGTTTTTAGCCTTAAACACTTCCGTTTTTGATCTAGTTTTTTTATTCTTTCTTTTTAGTCACTTTTAGCTTATTAAAAGTAAAAAAATTCACTTTAGGATTAATTTTTCATATTTTAGGTTTTTAGTCGCGTTTGTTTTTAATTTTCGTTCTCGTTTTTGTGAGTTAAGCCTAATTAGCCTAATTTTATGCTCCATAGACTTTAGGATTACATTCTTATGTAGCCTCATTTATGCTGTCCCCATGCAATTTTAAGATAAACATGATTTCCTTTTTTATCTTTCCCGAAGTTTTAAAGTTTAAAATAATTTCCCGTTTTCCTTTCGCATTATTTTTAATTTGCTTTTGTTTAGAGGGTTTTCTTTTATTTCGTTTTCGCATATTCTTAGTAGTTTTAGAAACTCACCCCATATCTTTTTCCATTCAAGCATTGATATCCAAACCGACTCCTCGATTTTTCATGTTTTTTTTTTCACCGCAAGCCTTGTCAGGGAATAACGACCCGGGTCCGGTTTTAAACTTTATGGATAACGAAGTGAGAAGTCGATACTTCCGGTACAACTATACTACTATCATTGATATTATCCTATTAGTTATATATATTTATATATTTATTTATATTTATATTTATACATATGTGGTAAAAGGAATCAATCACCTGTTTCTTCGCTTCTTTGTGCGTCGAAAATGGAGCTACCAAGAACCTTGGGACAAAAAATGTACTATAACCAAAAAGATTAACAAAATGTTTTCTTAACTTAGTGCTACAAGTTTTTTTGCATGCTTCTTATGCACGATTTTGTCACATTTATGTGTATACCCTTATATGAAATTTTAAGTCTATGACAGCCAAATGAAGAACACGCGCATTTGGATTGACTTTCTCTGGTTCCCCCCCCCCCAGAACTCAGGCCTTTCCTACGCCATGACGAATTATTTTTCATGGGTCAGGAACCTTTGAGTCCAATTTTCGTCACGTTCTCTTATTGGTTGACTTAAATCCGAGTTTTACCACCTCGGAACACCGAGGCATAAGATGAGACAAAACATGTAACAGACATTCTAGAAGAGTTACTAAAGGTCGTGTGTCTATAAAACTAAGAGTTGCATTTACATGCAACTAACGCACACCGCTTACCTCTTGCCCTACTTGTTTACATGTTGGTCAGACCTTTGGTAATAAGTGGGGGGTAAATTTAGATCTTAGTCTTATTAGTAATTAACTGGGTAGTTAATTATTTTAAGAATTTAATTATCGAAAATACTAAATTAGAACTTTCAATGTTGTGTGTTAATTAGTGGTTAATGCAAATAAATCGTAACGCAAGTATGTTATTCTCAAGAGAGACAACTATATCTCTTTTTCCCTGGTAGAAAGAGTGAGACTTACTCCTATCTCTTCTCATTGGTTGACAAAAATTAGATAGGGTTATAATTGAATTTTCTCAATTATATTTAAACTCACTTTCAATCTTTCATTACCCTTTTCCGGTTCTAAAATCTTTGAAAGATATATTACTTTGTGTAACTAGAGTACATTTTTTCTATAGCTACCAAAATAATGGCGTCTTGCACTTATCACGATGTATGAGTTTAAGCCGCAACGAGTAAATAAAATTACTAGCAAATCTTCTAGGTATTTTCTTGGACTCATTTTATTCCTTATAGTGTTAAACACCCTTGTGGTTAGACAGACAGATTAAGGAGGAAATGCATGCTAAATATTCAAGTTAATGAATAAATGATGGCTAGTCCCTCATCTATATGAGTAGAACTTCATATACTCTGAGCAATACCTAAGTACATTACTACTTGTAGGCATTCTAAGTGAGTAGGAAAGTAAATAAATCGCTATTTGCTTTCTACTGGTAATGTAACACTTACAATGTTGACAAAACCAGTGAGAGCTCTGTGTTTTACTACCGAAATGACATTCATGTGAGGTTGTCAATTTCAGTGGGAGCTAAAAAAGATTAAACCAAGGACTCCTCACTCTCCTACCAATTTGCTCTTCGGTTTTACCCTTATATTCTAAGCTTGACTTATGAAATAATTCACTTACATTCCGAATATGAACCGCTCAACGGTAGTTCAAAGGAAAATATCTATCAGATACTACCTCATTGGTCTTAGAGTTTTATATGATAACAACTTGTTGTCATTCCTGAAACGATTATTCCATACTTTAAGAAAAAATAATAATCAAGCGGTTTACATTATTCAACGCCACACTCAAATGTGTACAAAACATACTTGACGCGAGCACACACATCTACTTATAATATCTATGATACTAAACTATCATATTGTTTAAACAACTTCCGAAACGCATTGTCGTTAAGGTTTTGAGTCTACTTCAGGTAATGTTGTCCACGTAAACACATAAGACTGTCAGGAGAAAATCCTAAGTGTGTGGCAAGGAAACATGCTGCACTGCAAGGGGATAAAGAAGTCTTAATAAATTTAAACTAGACTTAAACACACAACAAGATGTTTGTTGCCACTATTACAATTAACTTGTCAAGATAAATGTAAAGCTACTATCAACATTTTGACTACATGTATTAGCTCCTCACACCACTAAAATACAACTGAACCACACTCAGAAACAAATCCATAGGTCCAATATCAAGCAACTCCGCATCGCCCACTCCTCTCCCTCACCATTTAAATGACAACAATCATAAACCTCTCTCAACATACCAAACAACATACCAACGCGTATGAAATTAACTTGCACCCACTCCACAAAGTTTTGCGTTCATGATTACTTTAGTTAGTAACCGCTACACCACTTACACCCAGTACATACCATTGCTTACAAGACGCTGGACAAAATTATAAAGTCCTTGAATTAATTAGTGACTTATAACATAAAGTATGTAGTAACATTGTTATGTCTTTTTGCGTACTACAACGTAAACCTATAAAGCCCCCCACATCACAACAAGCACACAATAAGGTCCTTAAAATTTTCAACACCCGCCCCGCATATCAAGACCATGCGTTAAACTGTGACTATCGTCCTCCCCATCTATTTTGAGAACATATCTCCCCTACTCATACAATTGTAAACACATAATCAAAGAATTCTTAAACTGTTCTGTCTTCTTGTAAACACATGAACATGGAGGTAATATACTTATTCAAGAAAGATACATTATAGCATGCACTTGGTTTTAATACTTTGTATTCAATTTGGCTTGACCCAATTGACAAGTATTTGATCCAAAAAGAATTAAGTTATCTATGAAATTCTAATGGAATCTCACAATTCCAATACTCATAGAATACCACACTATCATGGTATGTCTAATGTTTCTAATAATAATAATTGCTCTACCTCTAAAATCTATCAAGGTTAGAAATTTGCGTGTGTCATGGATACACTCAATATAGTTCCAACCTAGAAGGTATTCAAGACATTATCTATTTGTAGATTGGGATGAATCCCATTATGTCTTGATTAGAGTTCTAAAATTTGTTAATATCTTATGAAGCATATTATTAACAAGCTAGAGATGAGAACTGTAAAATGTATTTTGTTGTCCCAATTAAGAACAATTTATTGTTGCTTAAATACTTAGTGTTTAGAGAAGTATCTCTTCTTACAAAAGTAAGTGGGAGCATCTATAGATCTTGAAGATATTCAAGAACAAAATACATAACCTTCTGAATTCACTTGCTGATGTCATACTAAGGTTAAAACATGAAAATGTCGAACCAAAGTATAATGTAACTCATCAATGGAGTGATATTTTAATATCAATGCTGAGGAATATAAGTTAGAGGTTCATAATAAACCTGTTAACTAATAAGATGAATTATCACATATTGGATCTGATAAATATCTTAGAAATATGAATGATAAGAATTAGGTTTTAGTCCCTTAAAAGACTAATCAATGTTTGTGAGCTTGATGATCTTTTACCAAACAGTTATAATGAAAAGGTTATAAATTAGTTTTCTTTTGAAGAAAGACAAATAAGGACAAAATTGTTACACATTAATGCTTGCCTGTATGATAAAGTTTTAAACTTACAACTCAACCCCAGCAATCTGACTATTATTAAATCTTTCATTTCAACAACGCATTAATTATATAAAGATAACTAATTGTCATAACAAAGGTTACTGAATTTTGACATATGGCGAAATTAAGGATCATAACTCTTTCCTTAAATGAATACCACTAGCGAGGACGATGGTGTAATTCAAAAGGGTTATGATCCTAATTTGTAATATGAACTAATATTTTTTATAACTCTTTTATCTTTATGATTACCTTTTGCGAGGACTGTGTGAACTTAAAAAGGTTATGATTTGACAAAATCATTATAAAATTATACAAGATTAAAGAATCCAAGTGGAATACAGATCATAGTCATCTAGGAGCTGAGATCTTAATTTAATCACAATATGAGTTTTGATAAATTTAATAAAACTCCCGTAGTACACCGGACATCAAGTGGGAGCCATTATTTTTTTTTCCCTTAAATATTCAAATGAGTTGTGTAACAAGTTTGAAAACATCATTCCATATAAGCAAGATTTTAAATCCCTTAAGAATTGAGAAAATGTACTTCCACATGGAAATTTTAGGAAATAAAACAAACGACCTTGGAATGAATGTTTAATAAAATAAACATATGCGGAAATTAAGTCCAACACAATGCAATACATCATAGAAGCAAGTCTTAAATGATATATTTCACGTGGAGATAATTTAATACATGGATGGAAACTTTGTGTTTTTAACGAAGGATTCATCATGTATGTCTTATATTATGTGTGAGACTGGTTGTTACTTTTGCACAAGAGCAAGATGAGCTAACAACAAACAGTATCTAATTGAGAGTGTTTAGATTACTGATAACAACTGTATCTAATTGAGAGTGATTTAGATAACTATTAAAACAAATGTTTACGAATTGTATAAGGCATAGTGTTGTTTGTGTACACACGATGCTAGAGAATAATCAATCCTAATTTAAAGTAGATTCATCAATTTATGATAAATCTGCTAACTAGATATGCTCAACTAAAAGCATTGTTGCAATACACATTAAAGAATGAGAATACTTTACATTTTAAGAAACTGTAAAGATGATTGTCTCTGATAGGTATGTTGCTGACATTAAATACCCTATAAAAGGTTTTGTCACATTTCCATACTATGATTCTTGCAATAGTATGCAAATATACATACGACACTCATCATAACATTCAAATTCTTCACAAGTTTTTGTGAATTTGAAACAATAATTCGGAAGATACTCATATGACTTTTTAGCCTGCCGTGGACAAAATGAGTTGGTAATGTTGAAAACAATAGAAATAAACTATGTTCTTAATTTAGTCTTATGCAAAATCTTTTTTTAGTATTTTGGATAATTGGGATTTAAAGGTATACAATTTATTTTTACTTTCTGATGAATAAAGATACGTGGTATTTATTATTCATACATATAATAATTGTTATCCTATATTTGCATATTTAATCCTTGAATGATTTATCATTCTAAATATGTCCATTGTCGGTTAACAATATAAGAATATTGTTACATAAGGCAAATGTGAGTGTTGGTTATATTCTTTGAATATATGGATGGTTCCCGCCAAACTCATATGTTATTCACAAGTGATGCATATTGGACCCCACCCTCACCTTTCGAATATTTAACTTTGATCCATTATCATAGTAAAAATCGGAAATGTAGTTAAGTCCTCCTAGACATGAGAAAAAAAACAAGTTCTTGTATTGTGAATATCCCTTATTAATTCCAAGTCAAACGCTAACCTGAAAATAGTAGTTATAAAGACTATATTTGGTGAACTGATGTGAAGCATTCATTCACAACACTTAAAAATCAACAAAGAATTTGTTTCCTCACACTTGATGTGCAGTATATACCATTTGCGCCCATCTCCAATAATTAATTCAATAATTGTTTGGCCGAACCCAAAGGGTAATGCAAGATGATTTCTTGATTACATTTTGGCATATCTGAAATTAAGTTCTATAACGAAATCTAATGGTTTTAAACTATATGGAATAGTTTAGATCCATATCATGGATTAAATAACGGTATTTGAACAAAAGGATTATTATAGCAGAGATTACATAACCATTGCCCCTAAGATTGTTTTTGAAACTGATCTCAAACATTTTCTAGTTATAACAACGAATGTGAGTGTATGCAAGATGTTTACCTCGTTAGTATAATGGGGTTGGCTGCTACTCTCCAACTCCCAAGTGGGAGTTGTTGGATTATGGTAGTTGGATACGCACCTATACGACTAAGAACTGTGTGAGCCTATTCGGCGCACACACTTAAGACACTAAGAGTACGTTTTATATTAATAAATATTATATACATGTTATAATATTATTAATTTATATAATCTGTTTCACAAATATATTTTAAACTGTCGTTAGTTTTCGTTAGACTCTTAACTAACGTTTTATAAACCGTTAAATAAAAAAGAAAAGAGCTTAAAATGTCAAAAAAATGGAAACCTTTGTCCCCTCCCAAAAATTGGCAAGATTTTTGAGGTTCTAGAAACGGATATATGTGAAAATATAGTGATAAGATGAATTGTTTAAGATAAAGATGGAAGCGTTAGTGATAAGCTAAAGAATTGTAAGAATTTATCTTCAAAAAGTTTTTAGAGTTATCTACAAGGTTGAGGTGATATATAAACACCCTCTTCTCCTCCTCTTTTCAGTCGAACCAACACACAAAAATATCATCCTAAAACACTTATTCGTTTCTTTTTCTCCCTGTGTTTACAAAACAGAAAGAATAAGTACTTTATCCTTTGCATGCTTATTATAGAGTAAATTGCATAAATCGTCCTTAAAGTTTGACCAAATTGCATGTTTCGTCCAAAACGTTACGAAAGTGCAAGGATCGTCCATGTGGGAAACCTTTGGTGCAAGTATCGTCCCTGTGGGGAAACCTTTGGGTAAACCTTTGGTGCAAGTATCGTCCCTGCAGGGACGATACTTGCACCAAAGGTTTCCCACAGGAACGATCCTTGCACTTTCGTAACGTTTGGGACGAAACATGCAATTTGGCCAAACTTTAAGGACGATTTATGCAATTTACTCCTTATTATATTATAGTGTATGCATGTTTTTGTTTTCATGTGTCATTATTTAACATAAGCAACTGATTCTTTCTTTTGTATTATACCGATTGGTAGTCAACCAAAACCCCAAAAGGGTTTGTTCCGATCGTGTTTAAGTTTATTTAATACATCAAACACTAGTTGTTTTGTGGTCTTCGGTTATAAACAACAACATGGGTTTGTTAGTGATTGTTTGATCCAAGATATGATGTAACAATAGTTGTTTGAGACGTGAAGCAACGACTAGCATCATGACGTACTTGTTGACGTGTTGTGTGAGCAACCGTAGAGGTGGAAATTTATCCACTAGTTTCGGAAGTATTTTTTTAGATCTCGTTTTTCATTTGCAGTTGACTTCAAGGGTTAGTTTTCTATATTACCCTTTTGTTTATTTATTGCGTGTTAATCGTATACACCTTACCTGATCCATATCCGCTGCGTACTCGTGGTTGTTAATGGTTAACAGTTTATCAAATCCCAACACTCCACTCTGCAAAATATGCATTTAAGGTTTCACCATCCTTCTTGTATCTTAGATTCACATATAATGGTAGACTAGAAATCTTTCTTCGACTGCAAAACTTGAACACTAGGTAAGCTCCATACATTATACCCGGAGTTAGAAGTTGAGGTTTTAACTCATCTTGGATCATGAGATTTGATATATCTGATATCTTCGCGACCTTCGAGAACCTACAAATTTAGATTATAGCATTAGGAAACTTTATATATTAAACAAATTGATTTTTCATTGCACTTACCTTGGAAGTGCCAGAATATAGATTTGACAAAATCTGTAAGTTTATACCAGTTCATTCATTTAAACTATGTTTCCATATCTAACATGTTTGAATCATTTCTCGATTCATCGTAGGAAATAGTTACATGGAAACAATTGGAAGGTGTCTCACCCTTTTTTTACTGTTTAACCTCTCGGATAAGGAGAGTTGTATTCATTTAAAGTTGATACATGAGAAATTCCCTCCAACATTATATGAAAAACTAAATGGACTAAGTTGGAATGAAATGAACTTGTAAAGTTTATGCTGGCGAGAGAACGAACCTTGTTTTCCGTATAGATCTCCACTTCACGTTTTTGTAAGAAAACTTTCTGGCTGATATCATTTCATTTTTTACTCCATCAGCATTTATTGAAAACCACTGTTAACAATAAAGATGATCAAAAGTGGAAAATGAGACACTGCTCATATAATTGTTTATGAAACAAGGTGAATATAACTACTAAACATCAGATATCTATTGAGAGAGATTGTTGATCAGTTCACTTGAATGCAACTAAAGATTGCATGTGCATTATTTTTCATATTCATGCCTCAAGTTCTATTCATCGTCAGTCCAATTGGCTTTGTTATTAGTGATAGGCTATCCCGTTTTATGTCTTGTTTATAGAATAATCCATCAGGGATTATATATTGTAATTGTGTGTTTAATCAATGGACAAGCAAATCATAATACTAATATGGTATAAAGAGAAAAATTGATCCTAGCCGCTAAATTTAACATCACAGAGTTTTCTCATCGTCTTTTCTTCCCCATCCTCCCAACCGACCGGGAGGAGCGTGGGGGTGGCGCCAAGGGGAGGAGCGGAAGTGGGGTGGGGGGGGGGGGTGCGAGATGCACAACATCTACAACTCACCTCTGTACTACTAGAAAGTGACGCTATTGTCCCAAGTTTAATTTTTCTAATACTTTACTTCTTTCCAATCCACCATTTTTTTACCACTTCCAAAAAGTTCTACTTTCAATATAGTTTTCGCTAGTTGCAAACCTCAAAAAATACAGTTGTGATTAGGTCAAGGGTTCGATCCTCACTCCTTGCAAGGCCGGAGGTCCTTTTCTACCTTCGGTAGAACCGGAAGCAGCCTCTCTACCTTAGGTAAGGGGTATGGCTGTCTACGTCTCAACCTTAACCCCTGGAAAACGGTATTGGGTGTTACCTTACCTTACCTTACCTTAACCCAATGAACCTCTCAACCAATTACTATTCTAACAGATACCCTAAGCACAATTCTGAAAAAATCGTTTAGCAAAAAGATGATTTTGATTTTGATTATTATCAAAAAAATGATTTTGATTATTATCAAAATCATTTTCGCGTTTCTGAAAAAGTCGTTTAGCAAAAAGATATATATAAGTCGCTTTTAGTTACCAGTTTTCTATCGATAAGGAGGATTCCTGAAGAAATGAGGGAATAGAGATCCTTCTTAGGGCTTGTATTGGACACGGGAGATGTTGACATGTCGAGTATCTTTTTATAGTCTGCACAACCCTCCTTAGCCACTCAGAATCTCTCAAAAGATTTCTGTTTCATTTCTCACGGAGATCAACACATTTCTATCGGCTTTCTCATTCCGAGATCGTTGATATTGAAAAGGTGGCAGTCCGCTCCAGCCTCCGATTACCAAATAACAAATGTGCACTTATAGAGTCTAGAGCCAACGAGATCCATCAAAAAATCTCACTAGGACACAAATTCCAATATACAAAATGTTGTACATCATTATACAACATTTGGTATCATTAAGTCCTACGCATTATCCTTGTGATAATTGCCAAAACATCAGAGTGATACTCTTTAGTATTCACAGTGAAGATGGAAATCCTTCTTGAGCCAACATCAAACAAGCTCTTGGTAGGTGACTTGCGAGATTCTATATGAATCAAACTTGTGTCAACTGGAAAGAAACAATGGTGCGATTCTACATGAATCAAACTTGTTCCAGTAATATGAATTGACGACTCAATCAGAAAGATAGTAACTATCTGATTCACTCTTACCGTGTTGTCTGCTTTGAGACGCTCCGGTAACGAGAACGGCTAGTGCAGCTGCGAAACCCTGTCAAGGAGATTCTTTTGAATTCTACCTGATCACAGGCAGTATTTATACTGATTAACGGGGAACCGTGGTTATTGCAACCATATTCGACGAAGTGACAAAGACACTTTCGTCCATATATGTTTATCTCTAACCTATACTTGCAGGTTTTCCTGACGGTAGCAGCTTCTAGTCCATGACGAGTCAAGATTCAAGACCTCATGCTCAATCCACAAAGATTAATACATGATGAAAGCTCAAACTATCAAAGTCTTCCGCAATCTCTGATGAACAAGCACTTCCTCATAAGAACATTTTGTGGTACAAGTAATCATGTTAAAAGAAAATGTTGAGGGAGATTGTTAGCAAGCTTTCAAGATCTTGAGCATGAGGGTGGAGACACAAGATCGCAAGGCGGCATAAAGATTCAAGGATAAAGATTTAGAAGATCTCCGGTAGTTCAGACAAATCAAGAGGCAAAGACCACGATATCAGTATTTTGTCAAAGTATATCAAGTTAAAGATCAAGATCCAAGATCTCAAGCATGCAAATGGAACTTCAAAGGAATTCCCAAGAATACAAGGCTCCAAGTCTCAAGACGTCACAAGAAGGATCCACAATTGAATGACCACCCCTTAGGGGGAGATTGTTAGCCGTGTATTTATTAAAGTGATGGTCATTAAATATTCCTGAGCCTTGTATAAGTAAAATCTGTAGTTTACGGGAATTTAGTTAAGCAATTTGGGCCTATTTGTCGGCTCAAGCCCATTTGTATTATGAACCGCCCTACTCAAAGCCCACAAGGCTTGTCCACTCTTGTAACTATATAAATCCCTCTCCAAGTGTGGAGAGGGTGTTGCTTCTCATTTTTTCTTCTTATGAACAAGTAACCATTTTTCTTTTTTTACTTTCTCTCTCTAAAATCTATTTTTCTTATTTTTGTGTTTGGTGATGAAATGATATCCTAACATATACTGTAAAACGGTCCTACGGAACCGAAGGTTAATCTAACCAAATCCGGACGAATGACAAAGCCATATTCGTCCACACGCTTTATTGCTAACTATTTTATTTCATGATACATAAAGATGGAGATGGTGATGCCTTATTCCAGCTGAAGTCGGATTCATTACCACATGCTCATGCTCAAACTACAAAGACATACTATAAGCATCGAGATTCAAGAATCATGAAAGCTCAAGAATTAAAGACAAAGACTTCCGCACAAACTCTGATATACAAGATCTTCCTTCAAAGATATCAAGTCTATCAAGGGAGATTGTTAGCAAGCTTTCAAGATGATGCAAAGTATGAGCATATTGGTCAAGACACAAGATCGCAAGGTGGCAAAGACGATCAAGACGGAAGGATAAAGATCTCAGACGAAAAGACGAAGTCAAAAGACAATGACAAAGGCTCAAGATCAAAGATCACAAAGCATGAAGGAACAAGCCTACAACGTAGACAGAGACAAAGATCACAAGAGCTCAATGACAAAAGCAATCTCATTGATCTCACGAAGGAGTGTCATAATGAACTCACTTCGGGGGAGATTGTTAGCCTCAAAATATTGAGTCGAACAAGGAAGTTCGTTCATTTATTATATTAGGTCTCGGTCATTAATTAATATACGTTGTAATAGGCTAGACGGGTAAACGGGCTCTTAAATATAAGTAAACCGGTCACGTGTATCGGGCGAAAGCCCAAGTAATCCCGAGCCTGGCTCGTAGAAATACTAAAGGCATGCAAGCCTTTTAGTTTGATACATATACACCTTACCAAGGTAGGTGAGGTGAGTTGGTCATTTTGTAATATTCCATTTTGCAAGTAATCTTCCATTCTCTCTCACTTTCTCTCTCTAGTTTCTCTCTCTACAATGCTTCATCATCTCCCAATCTTAATTTCTTGTTCTTAATTATGAAGTGAAGTGATTTCTTGGTTCTGACACTTTCAATTGTCTAAAAATGGTAAATAAGAACTTAGCTTTTCTATAGAAATTTATCAATACGATGCTCCAAAATTTTGGTGGCATGGCATTGGATAGTATATGTAACAGAGTCAAGGTAAAAGTCTTTTCTATGATAATAAAACCATTATCTATTCAATTAAGATTAGTTGTGAATGAGTAAAGGTGGCAATTTAAATCCATTTACTTATGAATGGGTGGAATTGGGTTAAAACATGTCATTTTTTCTTAAATTAAATAGTAATTAAGTGTTAAAAGGTCAGTCGGGTCTGTTTTGACCCATAATAGAAAAAATGACATGTTTTAACTTAGAACAATCTTCCCACTTCTACAAGTGAAATAATGAGAGGAATGCTGCAGAGGTTTTGTCCTAATCCTGCTTACAAGTCACCTTAACAACTCCAAAGCTTCTTGTCGGGTCTAGCTATAGAAGAGAAGATAGAACTTAGAGATGATGGTAAGTATTATATAAAGGAGTAAACAAAACTATATGGGAAATGCAACATTTCTGTATTTCGTATTAGAAATTTAGAGACCTTTTTGGTAAGTGGCAATGACAAGTTCTCCACCCAAAGTTGTAGCAGTTCTGATGGATTTAAAAGTTCGTATGCAGTATTGCCATAGTAAGAACAGTTCATGGTGATTTCTTGTGCAGATTCAAGAGTTTGCCCCTCTTATATCTTAGGATTTCAACCTGGTGAAGCTTTTGTGGTCCGTAATATTGCCAACCTTGTTCCACCATTTGAGGTATAATGCTCGCCTGCTTGGTGACAACATTTATTTCCAGTCCTATTCATTGACCTAATTTTAAGTGTGTTTGTGCTGTTACGTATCCAAATGAATTTGTTTTGAGCGCCTTGTACTAATATGAACCTTTTGCGTTATTTCTGATTACATTTGCATAATGGGCCTTGTGAAACAAATGCTGCACTTGAATTTTCAGTGAATGCTCTTCAAGTAAGAATACCTTCTGATGTTGTTGTTACCATACCTATATGTATTCCGTTATTTGTGAATTCAAAAGTAATCTACTTGTTCCTAAAAGAAAGCTTAATTTGACCTTTTTGAATTACAAGATATACTCTTTTCTAAATAAGAAATACAAACTTTCGACACCAAACAACACATTCGTTACATGCAAACTTAAATGAAGCTTACCAATTCAAAGGTTATAACATAGCTACAAAATAAATATGTGCCAAAAATGATTCAATGTGTAGGTTCCCTGCAATTTACTTTCAGCGATCTGTAACCTATGTGGAATCTTGTTTCGACTTAACCATTTCAATTCTATGATGAGTCTTCATTAAGTTGATGCTCTTGGCTTGCTTCTGTGAACTTAGGACCATAATTTCATTTAATGACAGTGATTCAGTGATCTAACTTTATATGATAATTGCAGGTTGAAAACATATTGGTGACTGGCCATAGCTGTTGTGGTGGCATTCGTGCTCTAATGAGCATGGATGATGAAGATAATTCAAGGTCTGATTGACACAATGTTCCTCATTTACTAGACACGTGGTTTTACATAACTCTGTTTGCTTTTCAGTCGCTTTCTCAAGAACTGGGTCGTGGTAGGAAAGGCAGTAAGATCAAGCACAAAGGCCACCACTTCTAACCTTAGATTTGACCAGCAGTACAAACACTGTGAAAAGGTGTTGATTTTTTTTCACCAACCTAACTCATATTATGACTTTGGTGGTCAATGAAACTAAAATTCTAGTTTCCAATTATTATTTATTAATAACAAGGTTCTGACCATAAATTTTTTCAAGCAAATAAAACTATATATTTAAGGTTACATTAGAAAGATGTTGAAGTTAAGGCTAATAAAAAAACTGGTATTAGTTTTTTTTACCTCGAATATAGTAGGTTTGACTTTCGAGTTACCATTTCAAAAGTTAAAGTACAGAATTCTATTGCATTTACTTGTCTTTATAATACACCCATGCCCTCAGGATGATATTTCATCAAAATTTAGTCATTTCTGATAATATTAATGTAATTTAACTTTTTAGGAATTAATAAATAATTCATTGTTGAACTTGCTTTTTGCTTTTGTGAGTGAAGATGATGAAGAAATGAGGGCTTGTAAAAGCCTCTTCCAAAACAAGACGTTCTTTTTGGGCCATGAGGTAGGATCAATGCCTAGCTATACTGTTATCCCAAAACTTATCCCATATCACACCAATAAGCCATACCAATAAGCAATAAGCTAGAAAGAGAGAAAGGAAAAATGGAAGATTTATTAGAGAGAGAAAGTAGAGAGTGGAAGATTACACACACACACAAGTTTAAGAAATGGTAACCAACACCCTCTCCATATGTAGAGAGGGTCCTATTTATACCCTTAACCCACTAAGTGGCATATGGGCTTTTAACTTGGGCCGGGCTTGGCTTATCTTGGGCTTTGAGCCCAAAACACGGACAATATTAGATTACAATCCAAGCCTGTTGAACTCGACTAACCTATTACATAACAAGACTAATTAAAACTAATAAGACCGATAACATTCTTGTTCAACTTATATAAAATTAAGGCTAACAATATCCCCCATTGTTGAGATCTCTTTCTTCAAACTCCTCCACTGTTGAGGTCTTCTTTAAGTTCTTCTTTTAAGGATGTGAAGGACTTGATCTTCTATGTTGACGTTCTTGTAGGAGGTTGTCTTGTTTTATCATTGTCTCCCCCGATGTTGAAGATATCACTTTTGACGTTTATGCTTTGCCTTGTTTATCTTCGGTCTTAGTCTTTGCTTATTTTTAATGACTTTGTTCCTTCATGCTTCTGTGATCTTGATCTCGAGCCTTTATCTTTTGACTTTGAGTTTTTGAGATCTTTTATCTTGCATCATCTCTTTGACTTGAATCATCTTGATTTTACTTTCTTGATCAACTTGTACTCTTGACCGACATACTCATACTTATTGCATTCTTGTTTGACTTATATGAACATAAGGCTACCAATCTCCCCACAAATGCGATTATTTATATTTGACTTGAAGAATCTTAAGGAAGTTTAGAGTCAACACTTTTGATGCTAAATGATTGACTTTTGGAGCTCGAGTATGAGTATGTGGTAATGAATCCGACTTCGCTGGTACAAGGTTGCAACACCGACGTTTAAATATGCATTTAAAAGGTTAGTGATAAACAACAGATGTGGACGAAAGTGTCTTTTTCACTTCGTCGAATACGGTTGCAATAACCATGGTTCCCCATTAATCAGTATAAATACTGCTTATGATCAGATAGAATTCATATGAATCTTCTTGACAGGGTTTCATAGCTGTACTAGTCGTTCTCGTTACCGGAGCGTCTCAAAGCAGACAACACGGTAAGAGTGAATCAGATAGTTACTATCTTTCTGATTAAGTCGTCATTCATTTTACTAGAACAAGTTGATTCTCATAGAATTGCACCATCGTTTATTTCCAGTTGACACAAGTTTGATTCATATATAATCGTACAAGTCACCTACCAAGAGCTTGTTTGATGTTGGCTCAAGTAGGATTTCCATCTTCACGATGAATCTTAGTATCACTTCAAATTCTGGCAAGATTCAAGGATAATTGTAGGACTCTTTGTTACAACTTGTGAACTTTTTGGTTTAACAGTGTATTTTGACATGTGTCCTAATGAGATTTATAATTTGATCGCTTCTTGGATAAATCGAATTGTGCACTTGGTTTTGTAATCGGAGAGGCTAGAGCAGACTGCCAATTAATCATAAATCAACAATCTCAGAGTGAGATGTTAATAGATAACGTGTGTATCTCCGTGACAAATAAGACAAGTTTCTTTTGAGAGAAACTTAAATGGCTGGAAAAGGTTGTGCATTGCATCACTTGGTCCATGACGGCTTTCGTCAATATCAACAATCATCATTGTGATTTTGATAGATAATGTATTGACCCTGTTTCTCTGCTAATTTTGTGTGGAGGGCTTCTTTTCTTTTCCACACCTTTATCCAAACATTTTCCCCTTTAATTCTTTAACCCCTTCATTGCTTAAGTGTTAGCTCAATCTTAGTCGGCATTTTTCCCTTATACTTATTCTTCTCCAATCATACCTAAGGACTGTTATTTCTAACTATGGATTGTCCTTGGGTAGATCCCTCTGGTTCGGTTGGATCGTAGGACTTATACCTAACCTTAACCACCTTATGACTTCATCGACGTCGTGAGATTAATTGGTTGTTGGGTATAGAGATCGAACCATAAAAACCTTTTTCTAACATTTTGAAATACTCCCCCTACACATGTGCACCGAGATTCGAAATTATTTTGAACATGAAGGAAAGAGTTGCACTTAGAGTCTTAAAGATCACATTCTTCTATATCACATTTTAATCACATTTTCTCTCCTTATTTTAAATAATAAAACTTTTAGTATTTGAAATACCAATTGATTAAAATTTATGATATGAAAAATTCCATAAGGAGAAAAATTATACCACGATATTGCATGAATTCCTTTTTTAGATTGCTCCCCTTCAACAGTATATGTGGGATACCAAGATTTATTAAAACTTGACATTAGAATGAAAAAATGATATGGCACCACACAATGTTGAAGACGGAGTAAGATGCCTTAGTGAACAATGTATATTATTATTTGACATGATAATTTCCACATTTTAATTTCACGAAATGTGTTTGGATACATAAAATTGACATTTATGAGATGTACCCAAAACATTAAAAGGCTTTGGTTTTAAAAGCTCCCCCTCAGAAATTGATCCACATAAAATGACATTGTAAGTACCACACTTTTGAAATTTATTTGAGGAAGGGAGTGTTGAACACACAATTTTAACAAATACCACTTTTTATGGAAAGATACCACAAATTATATTGTGGACAATTTGACATTGAAAGTTCTTTTTGAAAATTATGTTCAATGGTTTTAAAAAAACACATGATAAAAGACTTCTCTTATATTTAAAGAGTAAGCGCACTGAAACGTACACTTCCCTTTTACATTTGGGTCCGAGTTATGCACTGATGTGTACATAAGTCATAGAGAAAAATTTAGAAATGACATGTTTTGAAAGCTTTGAAACTCTTGGTCGAACTTCATTTACACACCTGTGTCAATGTTAATCGACATTTCTAGGTACATAAATGTTATCGATTCCAAGAGACATGTCGAGAAGATTCTTTTTGGTATTTTTGAAAATTGCTGATTTTATATTTCGTTTTTATAGATTTTATATTTTTCAATTTTCTTTTTGTTAGTTTTATAATTTTGTATTTTCTTTTTAAAAAATATTTATAAATCAAAATAAAGAAAAAATAAAAATATTTACAAATCAAAGTTTCCATCAGCAGTGACAGTTGTTGCTAGAGTTGAAGTAGATGATGTGGAATCTGGTTGTTGTTGACGTTTAACGGATGCATCAGCAGCAGTAACAGCGAAAGACTTTTGAAACAACTTGATTTTCTCTATTGACATGTTCGTCGAACAAAGGACCGAATAGACTTTCCAACTCTATTATGGACGTCATAACTATCATGGACGTCATAACTATCATGTCTGTTGTAGGAACTTTTGTTGATATTGTGGTGCGAGGCTTGAACCGTTTTGTTCAAACATCATCTTTGACATTTAGGATCGAGGCTTGAACTGATGTGTTCAAACGTCATCTTTGACATTTAGGATTGAGGCTTGACCTGATGTGTTCAAACATCATTTGACATTAAGGGTCGAGGCTTGATCTGTTGTGATCAAACGCCATTTGACATTAAGGTTCGAGGCTTGATCTATTATGATCAAACGTCAGTTGACATTAAGGTTCGAGGCTTGATCTGTTGTGATCAAACATCATTTTTCTGTATCATCATTTGTGAATCCACTTTGACAATGGTTTCTGAGATATCAGCTTTTTCATCAACCATACTTTGAGATTTTCCTTGTTGACATTACAAAGGTACCTGCACTTAAATCAAGACTTTGTTCCTTTGGAACATTAATTGATGTACGTGCACTTAAATCCAGAGTTTGTTTGCTTTCATGAATATTATGGATATCTATATTTAACCATGTGTGGATTCACTGTCATCCTTGCTTGTACAAGAATTGAATAAACTTTTCCTGTTGGATATAACTAAGACCAAAATATTGAAAATTTTACCCGTGGGTTTCCACTAATAATCAGATCTATGAGATTTTTTCTCATACACAACGAAAAGTCTTATTAGGAGAAAACCTATGTCTTGTAAAGATCTGCCTACTAGGTTTCTGAGTATGACTCTTTTGATCTACGGGTTTGTTACTGTTTCTGGTCTTATGGGATTAAATCTTAGCATGTGAATTCACGTTCTTTAGGATTTTGTTATACAAGCATCATGATTTGCATTAAAGACACACTTATGACATGTAGAACAAACAAAGTGTTTGGAATCTGAGAAAGAACTAGAACTCTTATAATGATCTGCTTTGGGCACAACCGTTATTGTTACGCAACTACTCTTAGATACAGGCAAACTCCTAGGTGTTTGATTATTGCTCTTAGGTTTTGGTTTGCTACCATCAGCAGTGCTTCGAAATCTAACAGAAGGCATCACACTAGTTTTTAAGTTCTTATCTCTTTCTAGTGTCTTTTTCCTAGCTTCATCTAGATAGTGATTATGAACCATGTCATTTGAACTAAATCTTGGCATGTTCTTAGAACTATTCCTATATTCGCTAGATGCAATCATATGATCAGGTTTTGCAAAAACGGATTCTCTTCTCTTAGGCAAATAGTGTTGAGTTACTGGTCTCGACAAATTGTTACTCACATCAACTAGGGAGGCAAACTATGGTTTTAACATTTGAGGTCTTTCAGATTTAAACGCATTTGGTTGTCTAACAACTGATTGTTTTCTTGGTGATTGTAAAACCGATTTCTCCAAGACTGATGTTTTAGCAAACTTAGTATCTACACTATTTCCTTTTAACTTCCTTAAGTCATTTTTTAGAGCAGCAATTGCAAAAACCTTTTCCTGAATCTGAGCTTTTAAATCAGCATTATTAGCAAACAAAGAAGTTGTCTGTTCTATAGTCTTAGATCTCATAATTTTAATAGAATCATACAAATCTTTGTAATGTTTTTTAAAGTCTCATTTTCCTTACGTAATTTAGCCACATTATGTTCTAATTCGATGTTCATTATTTCAAGTACATCAATTTCCTTTTTTATCTTGGCTTTATTACTTGTTTCATTCAAAATTTAACCATGTTGCCCCGATTTTAAAGCTTGATTTTGATATTTAAGTTCGAGAGCAATACAATGTGCTTCCATTCTTGAAAAATCTTTTTGAAATTGGGCAACCGTCTTTTTGAGTAAAATATTTTCAGACTCGAGTGATTGTTTTGAGTAGTCAGTTGTCTGGTTATTAGATGATGAATCAAGCATAGGACTTTTAACTTGACATTGTTCAGGATACTGGTGAATCCTACCTTCATTATTGATTTCAGGTTGCTCAGTATGTTGTTGTCCTATAGCAAAGATATTACATTTAGCAGTCAATTGTACCTCAGCCAGTAGCTCTTCGTTATAAATGGGTATGATATCTGCATCATCAGCATCTATATCATTCCCTGACATGCTGTTGTCATCTTGCACTTCTGATTTTGTTCCACTGCTTTCTGTAACAACCAAATCATCATCTATTGCTTTACCCGTATCAATCTTACTCTCTTGCGTCTGCATCTGTCTTTTATTCACTCTTCTATCATACTGTCTTTGATGATGTGTTCTTTCAGCAATGGACTTCTTGACATTACCCATATGTTGGAGTAGTGTATCTCTAAATTGTTTGACCTCGATTCCAGTATATTCAACAAAGTACTTATCTGTCATTTGACTGTCATAATCCAAAGTAAACTGTGAATCGATGAACTTCTGAAACTAGTTGTTCACCACCCAAAAGGCTGCCATGGATCCATC
This sequence comes from Tanacetum coccineum, assembly GCA_026074375.1. Taxonomy (NCBI): domain Eukaryota; kingdom Viridiplantae; phylum Streptophyta; class Magnoliopsida; order Asterales; family Asteraceae; genus Tanacetum; species Tanacetum coccineum. Next base: position 36,217 of record BQNB010015416.1, read on the forward strand.
TTCTTGAAATTCATCTTTGTCAAGTTACTTTTGTAGTTGATCTACGTTGAGGAGCATTGTACTTGTAAAGGTATCAACATCTTAACCAAAGAGTGACATGAATGCCCATTTGAATCCATGTTCGATGCGAGTGCCTTTTAAGTCTTCTTTAGAAAGAACTTAAAGGTGTGAATGAAGAGATCGAAAATATGTCATGCATCTTTCTTTTTCTTTTGACATCTTGTATTTGATTGCATGTACATCTTTTGTTGCAGAATCCAAGCTGCTTTCATTTACTGATTTGCTGGATACAGTCTTTGAATTAGTGTCTTCTTTCTCAGAACAAGTGTTTTGTATGACAACTAAATCAACTTTCAATGAATCAATATTCAATGGTTAGATTGGATTTGAATGATCTTCTTGTGTCTGCATCAACTTCTTTTCTTTCAACAATTTTACTTCATGGATACAACAATCATAATCATAGAAAATGACTCAAAAGAGACGTTTATTCAAAAGATACGTTATCATTCATTTTAAAATCAGAGTTTTACAAAGGCAGGTCCCAAAATCTAGAAACATAAAATGTGAATGATAACAAGTTTTAGCCATCTTTAAGTCCATGTGACTGGCTGGATTCACACCGTAAATATATATAATATATAGTAAAATATAAAATATATAAATAAGTGTAAAAACCAACAAGATCAATGATACCGAGAAGTAGTATAGAGCTTTCCCGGGTCGTTTATCCCCAACGAGGCTGGACTGGTAAATCGATACAATCGAAGATTTGAGTTTGAAGGAGAGAATTGAATTGAGAGAGTGAAAAAGTCAAATTAAACAATAACAAACAAAAACGTTTAAGAAAAACCAAGAAATTACGAAATTAAACGAGAAAACGAGAGCCCGAATCCCGAGCAAAAGGGGGGGAAAACCTAAAATCTTTAAAAATAACCCTATGAAAAAATTTTCACTTCTAAACTACTCTAGGGATCAAATAACGAAGAATGAAAAAGACTAGACCGAAAACGGAGTTCGTTTGACCCAAAAACGAGTCAAAACAAAATCCCGTACCCGGACCCGTTCTTTAAAAAGTAAAAAGTTGTAAAAATGACCCTACGAAAATTTTTATATTTTTCCTACAAACTAGATGATAAAAGAAAATTTTCTAAAAAAGCAAAATATTTTTTTGATAATTTTTGTATTTTTTATGAATTAAATAAACTTTTAACTAAATTAAATTATAAAAAATATTAAACGATTACCGAAAAATTCTGAAAACTTTTTAAAAAATATAGAAAAACCTTGACAGTCCTACGAAAAAATAAGGAGACAAAATAAGCTCAACAATAAGCCCGAAATACGCTATTCAGCTTATAGGCTTATAAGCTCACAACCCCTTTAAATTAAATAGGCCTTGGTTTTTAACGAAGAAGACCCAAGGGCGCAGTGGTTAAGTGTGTGTGTAAAGGGGGTTTGTATCGCTTGGTCCCGGGTTCGAGTCTTGCTCACCCGGGCCAAGTGTCTTTCCCCCTTTTTTATTTTTTTTTGCAAACTCTAGGGTAGAAAGTGTACAAGACAAAAGTAAAAGGTAGGCGGGCAAAGATTTGGGAATTTACACTCTAGTTAAAATGGCTAACCTTGAACTATTAGAAAAGTACAAAATAGACCCTGCGACTCTAGCTTATTTTTGATATTTGAAAAAATAAGATTCAGCCAAAAACCTTAAAATTACAAATTATAAAAAGAGCTTATTCTCTACAAATTAAAAATAAGCACTTTGCACGTTTATCCACAGATAAGCTACAAAATAAGCGAATGTTTCCTGTTCCAGAAAGTGAGCTTTACAACTAGCTTTTTGAATTTGAGCTTTTTTCTTGTTAGTACTTGATGAAAGTGAAAAAACAAGAGTTATTGTGGCTTCGGATGTATACTAAAAGGATTCTAAACGAAGATTAACTAAAGCTTTAACAACTTTTAAAGAAAATTGAACTGTTTTTTTAACAGTAATTGATGATTGCCTGATGAAATTTTGTTGCTGATGCAACTGGCAAGGCACTAAAATGCAGCTAACTTTGAGAGCTAATTACTTCACTAAATGATCCTAAGGAAACACAAAACAACTTTGAACTATAAGTTTCTTTTAAGATCCTAACATCTAAACTTCTCTCAACTGAAATTTGCCCTGGTGCTTAGACAGTTTATAACTCTAAAGTTTGCATTCAAACAATGTACCTTCTCAAAACCTTTGTAAATCCCTTATTATATGACTAAACTCGCTGATGTAAAGTTTGACAAAATGCTTTTGACTTTTGTGAGTCAACAAATGGACTAATCAAACACTACACTTTTATAGTAATGTCAATAAAGTCAAGCTTAAATCGTTTTAAAAAGCTAATACATCTAAATCTTTTATCATTTACTAGTTTGTCCTAATAAAGCTATTTAAGCAGTAAAAGAGCTAGCTTATTAGGAGAAATAAGCTAGTTTCTCTACTAAGCTTATATTACTACTAATGACAGAATTTAAAGTATGAAATCTAAATGAGTTTTTAAACTAAGACAGCTTATAACTAACACATTAATAACTAACTAAGCTTAATTTGAAAAAGAATTGGACATTAAAAGCCATAAGAGAAAAAGCGAATTTTTTAATAAGCAAAAGTGCTTAATTGAAGCTGAGAAGGAAACCTGAATTTTTTTGGTAGTCTCAGAACATGAGGTCATCTTGTAGAGTGAATGACCTCAAACAGCTCTTAATCCTATGGTATACACTAAGAATACACCCCTTGCATCTAGACTCATATAGACTAAATTTTAGCTTATTTCTCCTTTTGCTTCAATATTGAAACACAAAACTTTCAAGTAAATCATATGATTTAGATGTAAATGAGTAGCAATTAGTAAATGAATGCTTAAGAAACAGAGTTCGACTAAAATTGAGCTTATGAGAAGTAATAAGCTCAAACTAGCTTATTAAGAGCTTTATTTTTCTAAATTCGACTTCAAATTGAAAACGAAGAACACGAATACTTGTAACAGAATTGTATTGTAAAGGATGTAGTACAAGCTGTATGAACAAGAGTATAAGTAATGAAAGATGAAAACGAAAATGTTTGAAAGAAAATTGCTTAAAATTGAAGAAAATACAAAGTGAAAATTTAAAACAAAAACAACTCTCTACTAAACTTGTTTTCATTTCTTCTGTCTTCCTCTTCTTTTATAACGAGGCTTTGTTGTGTTTGTTGTGTGAGAGGGAGAGAGCAAACAAATCCTGGTCTTCAATCTTAGCCGTCCTTTTGCTCGAAATTGGTGGGATTGCCACCATGGCATACTTTATGGGTTCTAGGGATAGTGGAGGGGGAGGGCGAGTTTGTCCATGGGGTTTTTGAGGTTACAGGTTAGAAGAAGGTTGGTTGTTACCTGATTTTAACTTTGTGAGTGGGTTTTGTGTTCAAAAGAGGCGGGAAAAAAGGGTTGGGGGAGAAGCAGAGTGTGGGTTAATAAGATTGGAAAATGGTCCTTGACGGTGATTAGGTTTATGGCCAGGCATACATGGTCCTTGTGTTTATAACCTTTTGGGGACTTGGCAAAACAAGTCCCCAAGGGGTTATAAACAGTTTTGCAAACTGTCCTTTGTGTACAGTATGGGTGTTGGCAGGACTGCTCCCCCCCTATTTGTTTCTTTTGAGTGAATTGTAAAATCGGTCCTTGGTCTTCTTTTTTTTTATTTTCTTTATATTATAAGTTTAAGGTTTGGCATTTCAACCCTTAAACTTATATTTCTTGATCTTGATGACTTATGGATTTGTTCGGGGATTGGGACTTGGATTGACTTTTTGACTTGACAGTTGCTTTTCTGTTGACTTTTTGACTTGATTGACTTTCCGGCTTCGATTTGGCTTTGTCTTTCACAGTCTTTTCCATTCTGAGTCCGGTTTTGTCGTTTTGGCTTTGTTTTTCGTCCTTTTCTTAGTTATCCGTTCCTGCACAACACAATTAGCAAAACAAGCATATATTTGGCATTTTAAGTCCGTTTTTGGTTATTTTAGCTCGTTTTTAAAGGTAAAAGGTATGTGTAATTAAGCACATACCAATTATGCTATGGCTTCAGGAAAAATTCCTCCTAAGACAAAAGGAAGCAAGAAGAAAGCTAATACAGATATGATTGCGTATTTTTATACACGTAAAATATAATATAAAATAATATACTCCCGAGAATAATTAAGAAAGTTACCAAGTTACCTTGATAAAATTCACTCTCAAAAATATATATATAAAATAATATATAATACGTATGTTTGACCGGGTAAGTATGATCACCCGGGTCGTTTCCCCAATGACTAGTGCAATGGAAACCTCGATCTCGTTCGGAATGATTGATTTGAATAAGAAAAGAGATATTTTTGATTTTTTTATACTACTAAAATTAAAGGCACAATTAAACAACTAATTAACAAATTAAACTAATTACGATAGTAATAAATGCGACATTTAAAGAAAACAAATGCAATTTAAATCTAAAAATGTAAACTAGATTCCCCATAACCTAAATTATGCTAAAGAAAATTTTAGGAAAAAAAAAAATATTTTTTAAGGGCTTTTGGATTTTTTTTATGAATATTAAATACTATTTAAATCTAAATTAAATCTTAAAAAATAGAAATTAATTGTTAAAAACTAAGGAAAATACTTTTTAAACTAAATTACTCTAAATACTTAAAATAAGATGAGAAAAACATTTATTTATTAATAATTTTTCTATTTTAAAAGATTAAAATTTAAAGTTAAAGTTGAAAATTAAAAACTAAAGGTTTGAAAATTAAAATTTTAAAAATATAAAACTTAAACTAAAAATTATATAAAAATACTTTTTATAAAAAGAAATAATGCAGAAAATTAATTTTATCAAAAGCCCTAATTTTTAATGAGTAATTTTAAACTAATTCAAGTAATTAAACTAAAAACCTAATTTATTATTTATAAAAACTATTTTTATTAAACTAACAATTTTAACCAAAACAATGGGATGGAAAGTGACAAAACAGAAAGGATAAGGGTAAGGCGGGGAAAATTTTAAAGTTTAATAAATAATAAGTCAAAGTTTAATTCAATTGACAGAAGCTAGTCCCTTAAACCTTTAGGGGGGACTAACTGAGACTTACAATTAAACTAACGAAGGATAAACTATGCAATTAACTTAAGGACTAACTGCGCATTTGACAAGGACTCACTGTGTGACTTTTAATCTACGAATTATGGAAAAAGTGCAGAACAGTGCCCCTGAAAACCTCTAATCAACTTACAATCAGATCCTTTTTAAAAAGCTTTATAAAACTATATTTTTAAGACAATTTTTATAAAAAAATTAACTTACTAACTTATTTTATAAGCAATAGGAGATGTGGAAAAAATAATTAGCTTAAGAGTTAGTAGCCTACCTCTTAAAACTAAATAAAACATAGCAATCTCAAGGCACATGACAAATTTCCTTACTTTATAAATTGCTTATTCAACTATTAGCAATTCTTACAGCATATTTAAGTACTCTAAACAGTATTACTAGTAAATAACCCACAGCTTATTAAGAAAACAGAAAAGGAACAAATGTAAATCAAATAGTGTGTACCTTGGCTTTCCAGCATGAACAGGAAAGCAATAAGCTGTGTGGGCTTATGGCTTAATCCACATAAGCCCTAAATCAAACCAACAACAATCCTAAACTAGTCCTAATGCTGACCCTCAGCTCTAAAATCCTCTTGATACCATAGCAGCCATCCAATTTCCAAGATGGTATCAAGCCTTGATCGAATCAGCAATAACAAACACAAATATTTTTTTTTGACAGAATTTAATTGAGACACAATTTATATGAAATAAAACTTTTATTAATTCTGAAATTAAGGTTCTTACAATTCAAAATGAAATAACAAGAAATTGAAATTACATAAAAAATTACTAAAAACGGAATCGACAAAATTAAACTATTACAAAAATAAACTAAAAATCTTCACCCTGGTTAAGCTGGAATGAGGGGGTATTTATACCCGAAGCTTTGATCTCTCCCATCTTCTAGGTCATTCTTTTTCTTTTTTCATCTTGGCCCTCCATCTCTTCTCTCTCCTTGATCTAGCTTTTAGGCCGTTGGATTAAAGTGTGTATAAACGGATCGTTGACGTGGCTTGGTGTGTTAGTTTGGTGAGTGTGACTGAATATACACTCACTCCCGCCATATCCACCAATCACAATCCTTCTTTCAGCCACATGGATTTAAATCAAGGGGGTTAGGTTGGGTTAGGGTTTTGATTGATTGGTGACAGATGAGTTAGGGAGATGTGAGGGGGTCATTAACCCTATGGGTATTTGGGTGTGGGTGAGTGGGTTAGAAACTTACGGGTTCATTGTTTTGGTGTGTTCATGTGTGTTGTGATGGTGATTTTTGATCGCCTTTTGGGGGTAAATGAGGGACAGTAATGTAATGTGTTATAAGTGTACCGGTGGGTCGGGTTAGGGTATGGGTAGGATCGGGGGTTGGGGCTTTATATGATTGGTTGGAGATGGCCACGGGTTTATTTGGACCCGGGACTTTGACTCGCGCCCTTTGTTAACTTTGAGGAAATTACACATTCGCCCTTTGTGTTTGGCAAAGCACCTTTTTCAGGTTATTTTAACTTTGTGCAAGTGATATTCAGCCTTGAGTTTATAAAACAAGGAGCAGGGCTTTCGGAATGAATGTGGTTTAGACTTGCAGTTGTACTGTAGAAGGCTGAGGCATGATCTTCTGGCTTCGGCTTTGATTTCTTTAGCGTCTGATCACTCATCGTTTCTCGTGTCACGTTTTTGACTGTTTTCTCTGCGAATTTGACATACTATTACGTGCACACATTAAAATCTCATATACAAGCACATTTTTGGCCTATTTTTGATCCGTTTTGGGTTGAATGGGCCTTTTGAAGCATAATAGATATGTGTATTCTACAACTTATCAAAATTCCCCAAACTAAACGATGTGTGTCCTCACGCAATATAAATCTGCTTATAACCAAATACTCGAAAATTCCCCAAACTAAACTCCTTTGAAGTAGCAAAGAGTTTTGTTTAAGAGAACACAAGTTATAAAACACTCCGACTTTCCTTTTCTAGATTTTTCTCTTTTTATGATTTTTTCTTGATAATTAACTACTAACTACAATTTATTCGTTATTATGTGAATAATGCAATGTTGTCTTACCAATTGGTAACTTTTAGGATCATAGAACAAAAAGCACAATTAAGCGTTCTGAAAGTAACTTCATCTTCCCCGATTTTTCACTTTTCCCACGCAAGCTTAAAAACAGAAACATCGTTGAATTACCAAGTCATGGACACTAAATACCTCATAAAGACTTAATTGTGATCTTACTTTTTTCTCCCAACAAATCCTAATTGTTGTATCTAGGATATTATTAATCATATACCGAAGGCTCTTAAGTCTTTTGTTTCGATACTTATTAATTCAGAAATAAAGTGCATGTAAAGAACGCAATAATTAGCTCTGCCTTTCACATGATCAATGCAATCAGCATAAAAGTCCACAGCGGCGGACCAAAATTTGGCTTTATATTAGGCTACTTAACAAGGCACATTCATGTCATATACCCTAAGGCTCTTTATGACAAGATATGAAACCAATCTCATTTGCACCATATACCCTTAGGCTTTTAAGGCACAAACAAGTCAAAAATTAAGCAACATTATTAAAACCTCAGTCCTTTAGTAGGCTTACATCATCGCACGTCCTCCGACACGATGCAGCAAACATATTTCGACTTCGGATTATATAGTAATATCGGTGCCTTTTATCTCGAAAGCACATCGATAGCGAGTCGCAGAGGTTATTCTTCTTATAATTGACAACGGACTCTACATTATATGAAAACCTCCAACATCGGCAACTGCCTCCGACACGATGAAGTAATCTTGGCAGAGATACGTATTTATTTCATTATTGTATTTTTATGCCAAATAAAGTATTCCTGATGTGAACTATCTAATCACAAAGGAACTAAGAAAACTTCTATTAGCTATTATTACCAAAAAACCATACAACTCTATTTATTTATCATTTCTATCTAGAGGTGAAACCAAACTAATTGGGAGAAAAAAAAAACCACAATTAACACATATGAGCTTGGAAAAAATCCAACCTATTTAGTTTAATGTTCCTGATTATTATAAATAACACTATCATTTCTTGTTTTCACAAAAGAAATTTGCAAATACTTAGCTCTCTAAAAATCCAACTTGGCATGATTTAAAATCTACTTGAGATAGCACAAGTCTTCATTTAACTACGATTCAAGTCTAGCATGTTTAAAGGTCTATTGAGGGACTAGCATAAAACTATCATCATTATTGTTAGGAAGAAAGCTAGAAACTCAACACATTCAATGGGTCAAAAATACTTCTTATTCTTTACCAGTGTCCGGGATAACCGTACCATTTTTGTTACTTAACATTTTTTTATTTTTTTTTTTTTAGATTAAAAATTTAAATGTTTTGCTATTTTATGTGGGAGAACCGGGGTACGTGAGAAACACAAAAAGCAAGCACATCAAATCGATTAGATTCCCTCCCCAAATAAAATGAAACATTGTCCACAATGTTTAAAGTCGTTCCTCGAAATCTAGCCGTTTATTAAGAGACTAAAGATAAATTTGATAATCGATACATGATTGAAAAGGAATTGATCGCCCCACAAAACTAATTTAGTTTTACAAGGTTGAGAAACTCGAGTTTATAGTGCACCGGAATGAGGATTCGGACACGAGAGTGTTCTTGGAAATGTTGGGTAATTGCCAAATCACGCACAGACAACAAAACAACGGAACGAAAGGAAGGATGGGCCCCTCAATATCTCAACACAAGGAGGTTAGAAAATCAAAATAGAAAGAAAAGGAATAAGCATGGGGTGAATCCCACAAAGCGGCTTTGTTTTTGATATACCGGTCGCAAGCTCGACTCGATCCTGAATTTAGCTGTCTGGGAAAAGTCTGGAGCGTCCTGGCATTAAAAACAATGGTGGGGTATCCCTCCATAGTATGCTTGGACTGGTGGCAGTGGACTATGAATTATGAATCCAGCGGCAATGAGACAATTTGGCAGTGCATAGGTTAAACTTGGGTGATTGTGAAAGTCCGGGACAACGGGACTTGAGCTTTCCGGAGAAAATCTTTAATCGGGAGTTGAAAGTAAGACTGATCTTCAACATTGAAGATTCGGTTCTTTATTTAGAATCGTGTAACTTCTTTGTCTTCTCCGTGTAGTTAGCGAAATTTATAAGCTTGATCACGAAGCTCGATGAGTGCATTGAGTTGAAAGCTTTCGATGATCGCTTGCAGTCCTTTAATCGAATTTGGCATGCTTAAGAGCCATTACGATTAGTGTTCTAGCTCAACTGGTAAGTGACACGCTTTTTCCACTTAGACTAACTTATACGGAAGTACATCCAATAGGAGTCTGTAAGCGGTTTCTGAAAGCCATAATTGCATCATCTAATTATTGACCATGAAGCATGGTTTTCTACTATGTTCTCTCCAAATGTCTTTTGAGACTCGATTCGTGACTTCAACTTGACCATCGTTTTGAGTGGTGGTAAGGAGTCGAAAGACGGGGTCGACACCCATATTTTAGACATAAACTCGATCAAATTTGTCGTTACAAAATGGGTCCACGATCGCTTATGATTGCTCTCGGGGCACGATTCGGAAGAAAAGGGATTTAAGAACTTTAACAACTACCCTAAGCATCGTTGGTGGGGAGCGCTTTCGCTTCAACCACTGGAAAGATAAATCGACGGCTACTAGTAATATATTGTTACCCCTAGACGACGGAATAGGTCCATAAAATCTTATTCCCATAACTCGAAAATCTCACAAACTTGGATTGCGTTTTGAAGGCCATCTTCATCACGTTGAGAGATTTTGCTTGCCTTTGACAAGCATCACAAGCTTTTGATTAATTCGTAGGCAACCTTATAAATGGTTAGGCCCATAAAACTGGCATCAAAAACCTTCTTGGCGGTAAGTAGGCTTCCGTAGTGTCCACGGTGGGTCCCTATGACAAGCTTGAGACTTCGAGGAGCTTCTTTAGCCATCTACTCACCTTCGGCATTATTTGATCGCACAAGTCTTGAAAAGAAAAAGGGTTCATCCCAAAAATAATGTTTTTCATCTTTAAAGAACTTGTTTTTCTTTTGGAGTCGACATTCCTTTTTTAATGAATTTCCCGCGTGGTAGTTAGAAATCGGCGAACCACTGGGTACTTTGGTTCTTTGTAAGTTAACCCACTTAAGTCCTAAAGGAAAAGTCTCGGTACTTTCTTTTGGGATCAAAGACATTTCTCGTAAGGGTTTACAAGCCGAGATGAGGTGATGGCTGCATAGTTTTTAGCCCCTTGGTATCAGATAACTATAAACAAAATTCTGAAGATGTGACACCAACGATAGGCAATCGCTGCTTTGAGTCTTTCTGGTTGAACAGGTATTTCAAAGCGGAAGTAGTCGTGTAAACAACATTTTGTTCAATGATTAGGTATGATCGAACTTCTCGAATAGCATAACAACTGCAAGCATATCTCTTTTCGGTTGTTGTGTAATTTGTTTCTGCTTCAGTCATTGCTTCATTAGCGGTAATGAATTGGTAGGAAATGCTTCTCATTCTTCTGCCCTAAAACCGCTCATTCATAATCACTTTGCAATCGGCACATGATTTAAAAGGATTGGTCCCAATTCGGAGCAATGAGAAATGGAGCTCGGTTCGTCGTCTTTTTCAATGTTTGAAATGGCTCGAATGCAATCTTCCGAAAAAAATGAAAGGTGTGATTTTCTTTCTCTAAGAGATGGGTCATGGGTCGAGAGATTTTGGAAAAGTCTTTGATAAATCTTCGATAGAATCCAGCATGCCCGAGAAAACTTCGAATTCCTTTGACGGTCGTTGGATGAGGAAGCTTAGAAATTACATCAACTTTGGCCTTATCGACTTCAATTCCTTTTCTAGAGATCTTATGTCCTAAAACAATGCCTTCTTTAACCATGAAATGGCTCTTTTCCCAATTTAGTGCTAATTTGGTGTCTTCACACCTTTTAAGCATTCTATCTAAATTGGCAAGACACGAGGAAAAAGAATCTCCAAAAACTGAAAAATCGTCCATAAAGACTTCCATCGTTTTTTCTATCATGTCGTGAAAAATGGCCATCATGCAACGTTGGAAAGTTCCGGGTGCATTGCACAAACCGAATGGCATACGACGGTACGCGAAAGTTCCGTATGGGCACGTAAAAGTAGTTTTCTCTTGATCTTTAGGGTCAATTGGGATTTGAAAATACCCTGAAAATCCATCTAAGAAACAATAAAACTCGTTGCCGGCTAATCGTTCTAACATCTGGTCCATGAATGGTAATGGAAAATGGTCTTTACAAGTTGCTTCGTTCAACTTTCGATAGTCGATGCAAACTCTCCATCCCGTGACTAATCTTGTAGGCACCAGCTCATTTTCTTCGTTTGTGACAACGGTCATACCACCTTTTTTAGGAACACAATGGACCGGACTAACCCATGGACTATCCGAGATTGGATAAATCAATCCTGCGTCAAGAAGTTTTTCTACTTCTTTCTTGATGACGTCGTGGATTTTAGGGTTAACCCTCCTTTGATGTTGGACTGAAGGTTGGTAATCATCTTCTAAAAGGATTTTGTGTGAGCAAAACTCTGGATCTATGCCTCGGATATCAGAAAGTTTCCAAGCAATTGCTTGTTTTCGGTTTTTCAAAACTTTAATGAGTGAGGTCTTTTCCTTGGCTCAAATCTTTGAATTATGATGAAGTTTGTTATTTTCCCTAAAAATGCATACTCGAGATCGAGGTAACTCTTAAAGCTCGACTTTTCGGTAATTTCATCTTTTGTTCAAGTGAAGACTCTTTTGGTTCAACAACTTTAAGATCTTTTAGAATTCCGCGTGAGTAATCTCCTTGTTCTGGTTTAAGTCGTAAAGGCTCATTTGTTGAAAGTGCCTCGAGAATGAGAATGGTCACCCTCGGGGATCATATATGTAGCATTGAAAACTGTGAAACTGTTTCATCATCGTTGTTCTATGGAAAGCATCGCTTCCCTCAAGAGTAGAAAATCACTTTCATCAAACGAGTAAGTGTTGGAGATGAAATAGAAATCAATCGATTGAAAGTAGGAGAAGGATTGTTTAACAACGAATCGAAAAAAATCCAATGTACATCTTTGTGAGTATTCTTCACAAGTACATCAATTAATCAATCTTCTTCAATTTATCGAGATGTTGTAATAGAAATGGAAGAGCATCACCGCATTTAAGGGTTTAAATAACGATTGATCATCTTTCCTACGATAATCTCTCCCTTCATTAAACTCATTAAAGCATGAGCCTTCCTAAGAAAGGGTCGCACGAGTATCAACGTACTCGAGGATCGGCTATAAAAATCTAGAACAACAAATCGGCGGGAAAGTAAAACTTCCTACTTTGACAAAAACCTTTTCAGCTACAACCGGTCTTTGTTTGGAAAATTTGACGGTCGCTAAATCCTATTACCATTTTTGTTTTCGGTTAGGCCTGAGAGTTGAAGCTATTTTCCAAATGGAGAAAAGCAAGATATTGATACAGCACCTAACTCGGCAAGGCTAAGTAACTATCGAACTCTGAAAAATCCCATGGAATAAGAAAATCGACTGGGGTCACCTACTTTTCTGGGAAGCTTTTTTAAGGACCACCGCACTCACAATTTTCATGCAACGGTGTTTTGGTTAATTCAATCACTTGTCTTTGATTATTAAGCCCATCTTTTTAAACATCGAGCAGAACTTTGGCATATGAATAAAGCATCCGCAACTTAGCAAAATGTGAAGATTACGGAAAATTTCCCATAAACTTTGAAGCTAGGATATCATCCTTTTCACAACGAATGCTTTGTTTTGTTGATCTTGATGGGTCAGGCAAATTAGGTTTGGCTTGTTGCAAACGAAAGAAGTTCTTCGATGTTCTCCTTGACTTGGTTGTTCTTGGACTAATGAGGAGGTTGGATTCTTCGTGCTCGGATAGCTTCGATCCTTTGTTACCATCACGTTTCCTTTTCCACCACGAGCGGTGGAAAAAATTCGAGGTCCATCGTATGAAATACCACTACGAGTTGTAATTGCCTTGGCTTCGTTTCTTGGGTTAGGAATGGTATTGCTTGGTAAAGAACTTGAACTTGAAGCTTGGTTGGTACTGCCTAAATCATCAAACTTGGTGCAAAGGCTTGTTAACAAACTTGTAACATTTGCCATTTGATTTTGCAATCCTTGATTTTATTTTTGCACTTTTCATTATTGCATAGTTTGCTTTAATCGTATCTTTCAAAATTGTTTCAAAACACTGTGTTGTTTGGATGTTTGGTAAGGTAAAACTTGATTGATTGGTGGTTGATTGGTTGGTGTTTGGTATGGTGGAGCTTGATAAACTTGATTTTGACGGTTTTGATTAAAGTTTCCTCCACGGTCCGGACTGATTGAAATTAGAATTGGTTCCTTGGTATCGGTTTTGGTTGTTTTGAACATTTGGTTGATTGAAACCCGGTGGTCTCATTTGACTTGCCAAATTGGAAGGTTGGTTTCTTTGAAGAAAATTGCCAACGGCTGCGGTTTGTTGAAATTGTTGGATGTTGTCATGAAAAACGGGAAAATCGTTTCCACCTCGAGTTAACGGACAAAGGTTAAAATGGTGATTTGATCCACAAGTAACACATACTTCCCTCACGCTTTGACGTGTTGCAGGAGTAGTAACAACTAAAGATTCATTTGATTCAACAATAGGTTCACTTGATAGTCCATCCTTAATCCTCCGGGGAGAAGCCGGCTATTTGTTGCATATCGAAAGAATTATTAGAAGGTGAAGAATTAGAAAGAGGAGCATCCGTACTTACTCTTGAATCATTAGCACGATTTCTGGAGTAACGAACTTTTGACTTGCTTTCAATAATCGCTAAACCTTCTTGAGGCATCTTGTCTAAAAAATTGCCACCTGCTGCAGAATCTAAGGCATCTTGATCGTATTGGAATTCAAAGAATTATAAAAAGTATCAAGTTGGTGGAGTTCCGAAAAGGCACCATGGTGAGGACAATGACGAAGAAGGTCCTTTTAAAACGTTCCCAATGCTTCGTTAAAAATCGTTGGGTTCTGGATATAAATTGGTGATTTATGTTTCGGGAGTAAGTTGTTTTTTTGATGTTCGGGAAGAATTGGTTTTATGAATTTTAAACAAGGACTCCATGTGAGAATTTATCTAGCAGGTTCCTTGTCTAACCAATCTCGGGCTTCACCGTCTAGAAGAAAAAGGCAAAAGACAAAAGCTTTATCGAAGTGTCGGAACTTCGGGATGTTCTAAACGTTGAAGTGACTTTTTGTTAAAAAATCGAAGGGTGATTGTGGGGAATCTTGTCTACTCCGTAAACTTATTACTTTTCACCAGATTGATTAAAGGTTGCTTAAACTCAAAATTATTAGCATTGATTGGTGGAACAACTATAGCATCTTCATACCCTTCGATGGGTGCTTGTAACATTTGGGCCATCGATCGATTATCGCCATTTGGAACACCGTTTTTGTTCAACAATTGGATCAATCAGAAGAGTTTGACGACGTCTACGAGATTGCGAACGAGTGCGCATAAAAAGAAAAACTAACAAATTAAAAAGCAAAACTTTACACTAAATTTTTTTTTTTTTTTTTTAAATTAATTTTAAAGGTTACACGAAAGATACTAAAACTCAATTAATCAACCTACTTCACACTTAAACCAAATAATCAACTACTTCACGGTAGCTCTTGAAAATTGCTTTTCAAGGTGAGCCGTACTTGGTAGAGACACAAAAGGCAAGTGTTAAATCTTTGATTACGATTTGGGAACAATTGCAAGTTCACCGGAAATTGAAATGATAATATCTCAATAGAAGATATTATTTGTTGGTGTTCGATTACCAACTTTGTTTATTTTATTTCTTTTTTTTAAGGACAATTTTTTATTTATTTATTTTTTATCTTTTACTTATACTAAAAAGAAAAGGAAAATATTTTTTACTTTTTATATTTTATATATATTTTTTTACTTTTGAATTTTAAAACAAGAATGAAACTTTCGAGGACGAAAGGATCTTCAAACCAAATCAACAAACACAAAACGTAGGAATCGTAAACACTAGTCCCCGGCAACGGCGCCAAAAACTGATTGCAGTTTTACGTACCTATAAAATATATAATAAAAATACTACTTAGGTAAATTCCAACTATTCACCTTTAACCAAGGTAAAAAGTCAAGACTTACAAAAATAATATATAATATATATAATATACGTATGTTAAACCGGGTAAGTATGATCACCCGGGTCGTTATCCCCAATGACTAGTGAAATTGAAACCACGTTTTAGGCTCGGATCCTGATTTGAATAAGGCAAAGAAATTTGATTTGGAAAGATATGAAATTAAAATGAACAATTAAACAAATACGGAAATGCAAATTTTAAGCAAATGGACTAAAACTTAACCCTAATTATGTAAACTAAAATTTCACTAAATAAAGAAAAATCGCAGAAAATTATTAAAAATAAAAGCCCTAATTTTTATCTTTTTATAAAAGACTAATTAAACTAATTAAAAATTAAACCTAATTACTAATTAAAACTAGTAAGCTTAGTTAACAACTTAACTAATGGACTAAAGGTGCAAAGATCTAAGAGACTAACGGGGAAAATTAACAACTAACGGAGGGATAACTTAGTAAACAACTAAATTTGAAAGTTACACTATCTACCCTGAGAATCTATCCCGATCACAAATTAAGTCCAAATATAAGCTTAAATTCTAAAAGTGCTTATCACTAAAAACTTAAAAGAGCAAAGTTGTAAAGGAAGCTAGGGAGAACAACTTTAACAAAAGCACTATAGTTTGAAACTCAAAGATAAGCTCTAAAAAGAGCTTCTCAATAAACTGTTACAGAAACTAGGGGTTTGGGCTTAGTTTCACTAAAACAGCTATACTAAGCTCAGATTAGGCTTAAAACTAAAAGGGAAAAGAGTTCTAGGAAGCTTATGAAGTGCTTAATCTAAAAATGCAAAGAAAACTAAGCTAGAAGTGCTTTGTTTACAAAAATAAAATTATAGATGAATAATAGCAAACTCAGATAATAAGGCTAGAGCTAGCACAAATTCCATATTGAGCTTTGAGGCTTAATAAATGACATAAAACTAAGCTCTCTAATATTTTTATGGACTTATTAAACTAATTATTTATAATCTAAATAAGCTATATAACTAGACCTTACAATGCATTGAATTACAAAATTTTAATCCTAAAGTTTCTAAGTTACTGTTTTTTGGATTTTCAGGTTTTTATGACTTTTGATAGCAAATAGTAAGCTAAGACATTAAGCTTGAAATCAAAAATTAAAGATGTATAAAATATATATTCAAGCTATTTTAATACTTAATCCTATATGATATTTGGTAAGCTGATACACTTAAAATTTTATAACTAATACTTAAAACTTGCTAAACGGTTAGCAGTACTAAATAGGTGTTAGTACTGCTAGTGTAAAAATTTCAGCAGTACTTTCTCTTGAAAGAACAGTTGATGCGATTGGACTTTTAAGATCAGAATTAATATGAAATAAGCTAGGAAATATAAGCTAAAACTAAATTCATAATAAGCTATGACTAAAACTTTATTTATGATTTGGCAAGCTTAAAATTTTAAAGATAACAGTACTAACATTATGGTTTGTACTAGTAGTGTAAAAGGTTCAGCCAGTACTAACTTCATGTGAGTATGATAGGGCTATTCTAGATGTTGCACTAATACACAAACACCTCCCTTTTAGATTTTAACAGATTTGAGGAAAACTTTTAACGAGATTTCTAATGAATCAAATACTAAATACCAGATTTATAAAACTAGCTTTTATTAAAACAAAACTTGATCATTCATGAATTAAAAAACTGAATTAAGTAAAATTCTATGATCTCTCAACTAATTAAATAATATTTTGGATTTTATGAGTTTTTTTGACAGAAATTAGCAAACTAATCGATCTTAATCAATCTTACAGTAAAAAAAACAGTATGAGGTATAGAACTAATAAGCACTAGTAAAGATATTTAAACACTAATAAGCTAAGAGAATAAGCAAATAAGCAGATCTAAACATAGCAAGCAATAATATCATTATTTAAAACTAAAGTTTAAAGGAAAATGAAAGAGAAACTTACAAACTCCTCTAGCTAAACAAGAGAACCAATAAAGGAAGCTACAAGCTCCCTAGCTTATTATATAAGCTAGGGTATAAGTCCTTGAGATTTCTTCCAAGTTAAGACCCCCTTCCAAAAGCTCATATCCAATAAGATCCATGTAAGATTAAACTGATTTAATGGTTTCGGTAAGATTAATACTGAATTCAACAAGCTCTATTTCTGTTATAGACGTGTGAATAGAGCTTATTTCTGAGCTTACTTTGCTTATTGAGACATACTTTGCTTATTAAGAGAGTTTATGAAAAAAAGGAACTTTGAGAGTTAAGATAAAACTGAATTTCATTAATAAGACGTTCGGGCTATGATTACATTACTTGGAAAGGAGATTACAAAACATTTTAAGAAAAATTACATTAAAGAAAATACGAGATTTTAAGCTAGACTAAATTACTAAAAAAAAAAATTGGATATGTGGTAGTTTGAGAGGATCGTGGCCTATTATGGTGCTGAATAGAAGCTTATAGCGATCTCTAGCACTGCTCTCCAATGTTAATTCCGGCCCCTTCATGTCTTAAATCATTTGGAGTCTTCATTTGTGGCCGTTTGCATCAAAATGTTGGGACACTGAAGAAATTGCCAGCTTGTGTTCATCCATTGATGTGACGTTTGTGCTTCTTTTGTGAGTGTTTTAGCACAAAAACCCACATAATTTTGTGCTTTCATCATTGTTGACGTGGCTTTAGCTTGAACTTGGGCTAATGATTCTCTTGGAAAGACTGATTTTACCCTTGCCTTGCACTTAAGAGCTCCTTAATTGACCATCTAGGCCCTTAATTTGAGAAACCCCTTTGTTTTTGACTGGATGGTAATTTTCGGGACGATGGGTGAACAGTAACACCTTTGGCGCCCTTATTTCGACAGTTAAAACTGTGGTGTTTGAGGGTTTTGAAAAAAATGGTCCTTTCTCTTCCTTTTCCTTTTTCAAGTTATCAAATAAATTTCGGGTTTTGCAAGATTGGCCGTGTGGTCTTATTAATAGGTCATGGGCTAAGGGTATGGCTTTTCTGGCTTTCGGCTTTTACTCTTTGATATCATGGTCCAGTGCTTGCCTTGTTTTTGACTGTTTTTCTTGTGATTTTTTTTTTAATTTATCCATACTGCACACACAAATGCACAAAATACAAGCATATTTTTGCCATTTTTGGTTTGGTTGTTTTCTGGGTATGTATTGGTTATTTTAAGTATAAATAGATATGTGTATTCTACACTTATCAGTCATCGACATATATTTATACTAGTAGTAGTTCCTTGCCTTTTCTACAGATGAACAAAGTACGATCCACTAAGCCTTTTGAGAAGTTATTAGATATCACGGGAAATGAAGGACAACATAATTTTACCAATGCGCGTGTGATGCTTGTTTCAACCCATAAAGAGCTTTCTTGAACTTGTACACATAGTTAGGTTTGTCTGGATCCACAAATCCATCTGGTTGGCTAACATAAACCTCTTCCCGTAGATTACCATTCAGAAACGCAGTCTTCACGTCCATTTGATAGACGACCATGTTCATATGAGCAGCAAACGCCCTCAGAGCAAAAATTGTTTATATCCTCTAGTCTCTGCAACCGAAGCGAAGGACTCTTCAAAATCGATTCCCTTCTTCTTGACGATAACCCAGGGAGCGACCAACCTAGCCTTGTCTTTTCAGATAATACCGCCTTACTTCATCAAGCTTAACCTTATAGACTCTACTTATGAGTGATGATGAATACTTTTTCAGGTAGGAAGTGGTAAGAACAAGTTCCTAATTAAAGACGTTCAAATTATAAGTCTCCTCTTGCTTTGCTTCAATCAACATGTAGAGTTAAATGCTCTTTTGTAGTTTTGGTGCTTTGACTGATTGTGAGAAGGCATCATGTTGCAGATTAAGGCTTGTTCATGGAGTTGTAGTCGTGTGAAACTGGTATGCGGAGATTACGATTTCTATTCTCAATGTGGATTATCCTTAGTCCATTTGACTTTATGTTTAGAAACTTGGTGATCGGGACGGACCTACAATTGTATGTATATACATTCCGATGATGAGGATTGATCAAGATGAACGCAACTTCTGGAATTGGAATTACCACTCGTACGGATCAATACCCATATGTGCGACTTCAAATTTATGATTATCTTCTTCAAACATTATAAGACAATGATAGGCGAGTTTGAGTTTCATTGTATTGTCATGAGGTGTTACTTAGTGAATGGTGCATCTTGATCAACTTTGTTGAGGAATAGGTGAGACAGTAGAGTTGATACAAAAATGTTCAGGATTGCAAACTACTTCAGGAATAGGTGCAATACTTCTGCCGTGTTGTTAATCAACATAAGGTTGAGGGATTAAGTGAACTCATCAAATTGGTTGAAATAATAATTTCCAAGTCAGATCTTATATAGGTGGTACAAAGGTTTTGAAGAAGGAGGGTTGGCACGAGTACTGAACTGACTTGTTAAGGGAGTCATATCATTAAGAGCGCGGGTCTGAACTGCTGGTGTTCAGAAGCCATCGCGCGTCAACTTATCAAATCAACATGAATGGTGTCTAATTAGTAATCTGGTTACGTCTATTGTAATATCTGGAATGCTTTTTCGTGGGTGGCATAACCAATGAAAATACTATGTCAGCCTTCTGTTGTAACTTCACCCAATTCTTTGCAATCATTTCGTTGCGGTTGCAGAGTGCCCTCCAAAGTACATGAAGCTTCGATAGATCTGAGTGGTTTGTCGTGTAAAAGCTCGTTATGGGTGTTTCACGTTGACGACGCCGTATCATGGATACGATTTTGGGTATACAGGCTGTGCATCCGCTTCGGCTATAGATATAAATGAGCTTTTTGCCATAAATTTAACATAGTGCGGGGATTGCTTCAATTATCGTTTTAATTGTTGGCGCTTCAACAAACACGTTTTGCTATGGAGAGCGTGCACTGATGTTTCAAGAGGGATGTAAAACCTTCTCATAATATTCTCGCAATGGTCTCATTAAACAACTCGAAGTGTTATTATCTGTTCTGATGGACTGACGGTTTCCTTAAAGCCGTTACTTGGATCATCTTCAAAAAGTTGATAATAAAAACAGAGCTTTCTTCTTTTGATCGCCCATTTTGAACCCATGTAAATCGTGAGTAGTCATCGGACAAATAACGAGGATGCCACACTTCTTTCCATTGGACACTTTGGCGACACGCATTGGCCCACAACGATCCATATGTAACAGCTAGAGTTTTTCTTGATTGGTGTATAGATTTTGGGTTTGTGGGTTTCTTTTGAATCTTTTTCCTATTGCAAATGCAGACATAAGGATCTTTTTTAAACTAGAGCTTAGGGACACCTCTAAGACAAGTCATGTCTTGCAAGATGATTATTGACCAAAGTTCCAAGTGAGATAGACGATGATGCCATAAACCAAGACTTGTTTTAGAAGCCCTTTGACAATAGACAAATGTGAGAAGACGCCATCATATTCTCCAAGTGAGTGTTGTATAAAGATTATCCCCTCGAATCCCAGTCAATAAATCTAACACCTTTCTAGATTGCGAATATAAAGCATGTATGTTACGAATGGCCACTTTGAGATTAGAATCACATAATTATCCAACAGGAATATAGAGTCCCATGCCCAAGTCCGTTACGTATTAAACCCTGGAAATAGTAACATTCCATCTGTAGTCTATATAACCAATTATCTTTGCACTTGATCATTTTGAATTTGACTGTACCAAGAATTTAATGATGAAATTGTGTGCTTGAGAGCGATCTTTCGGGATGTGGCTTTCGAGCAATGCACAGTCCTAATTCACCAGTGGAAGATTTAGGACAACCTGCATTCATTCAGAGAAGTAGATGGAACATTGGTTTTTGTAGATCCCCAGGATTTACTGGGATCCTATTTATTAGTAGATATAGTTTTATACTTAGTTTTGCTAAGGATCAGTATTCTTATTCTTCTTGGTTTCCACTTGAGTATACAAATTAACCACAGGTTTGGGTGATTCAGATTCTAGACCTATTGGATTCTAGAAGGCACATTCATTAGTAGTGGGTATCCTAGTTATAGGGCTAGCATTTCCTAAATAGTGAGGTATTAAACTCCACACTCGGACCGGTAGGTCTCCAAATATATCTTATCTTAGTGAACACTTTTCCTGTTGGGTTCTAAATCTCTTTCTTAGATTTTCTCTTCTTAGGTTTAGCACGAAATTTCACATCATTCATAGAATTAGAAATACACAAATTATCAGAAGACATGCAATCGTCAAGTTATATGGACATAATCAGAAGAATTATCATGTTTCTTAGATTCTGCACTGAAGCCAGATCATTAACATTAATAGTACCATTCCTTTTATTCAAACTAGACTTTAAACGTTCCCTAGAGTGTGCTTTCTTGGCTTTATTCTTCGGAATTACTATTGGTCCTATTTGCAGAATCTTTTTCATCCTCGGTAATTGCCTGAAGGCTGTGATCCGGTAGCACTAGCTCAGTAACGTCCTTACCTCCTGTGAAATGCCATACACATGTTTGTGAGAAACTTCGTTTGAGGTCAAGGTCTGTTTTTGTTTTGTTTTTATGTGGATGTGATTGATTCTCACCTAACTTTCTTGTCTTTTTCTCGATGTGACCGCAAACTAATTGGGATCAAAAATTGTTATATGCTAGGGTAAGTCCTACTTTTGTTTGATAATAAAATTCCTGATTGACTTTGGTTACTAAAGGCTGACTCTAAAAGTGATCTTGAGCGATTATTTGCTTTCTAAATCGTTCGACTATTATCCATAAGGACCAAAGCTTCGTCGTGCATCTAAGTGTGCTTAATTATAGGAGGAGTAAGCGGGTCCTTTTATTCTACAATCTTGGCGTTGATTGGTTACCAATTATCACCTTTGACACGTTTGGATCAAACTAGAGTGGGTCTCAATAGCCTCCTTATTAATGCTTTTCCTTTAAGTTTCCTTAACTCATTTTTTAGGGCTGCTATGACCAAACCTTGTTCCTGAAGTTTTGCATTTAAATCAGAATTTCCCAGCTCTATATTGTCCCTTGTTTGATTACGCATCACATTGTTCTTGGATTGATAACACATTTTGGTTTAATCGAGTCAGTCATAAAGTTTGCTTATAAGGTCTGTTCTCAAATGCTTCATTCTCCTGGACAGTTTTGTTACTCTATGTTAAAATTTCAATGTTAAGAGTCTTAATTTCTTCCATGTCTATTATTGACTTTACTATATCACCATTTTCCTTTTATAGGACTGACTTAATTTGCTCTTTCATAACTTGACAACTGACTGTGTCTTTTCTTGAGATGAGCTCTCAATCTCACTTAATTCTAAAACAAACCTGATTTAAACTTGGGCAGCATTTTGATCTAAAAACATTGTTTTTATTGAAAAAGTTCTTAGATTTAAGTTGTAGAATCAGCTTCCCAAAAGTGATGCAAATGTTTTTTAAAGAGTTGTAAAACACTTTCAATGTTTATCATAAGTTTATGTATAACAAAATACTGTTTTGTGGAGAAGGATCAGTCTTGAGTTGAGACACTTTTGACATATTCTCCACGTTTCTACATCATTCATTCACAGACAAAATGCACACAGTTTTTACAATATTATGATCACATGGCTTGTGCCCATGAGTCGTTCATTTTCACTCAAAAAATGGATTCATTTTTACTTCGAAAGTTTCTGGACTCCAAAGCGATGTTGTTCGATAGTGTTCCATTTGATAAGCATTTTGGACATCGGCAATTTCATCAAACAAGTATTGATTGATAGGGTATTGAGGATATATTTTAAATCTTTATAAACAAAATAATTTTCATCTCGGAAAACAAGCCTTTGTATGTTCAAACCCCCACGTGCCCTCAGTGCTGATAGCAGTGGCAGTGGTTCTTCTTTGACAAACCTGATAAAGCCAGTAAGAAGTAAGTAGATAGTGTTTTTAAGCTCTTTGAAGCCTTGTATTCGCTACATACTCATCTTTAGGTAGGTTATTTTGGAACCTCTACTTTATTAGTTGTGGAAAGAAGGAGTTGGGTCAAAAGTTGGGACCAAAAGTTCGCTTATCAAATAGGACATGTAATCACTATATAATCAGTTGTCGAACATAATCTTTTATTGTTATCGTTATTAAGAATTGCTAGAATTAATGGGTTAGTGTTTACTTTATGTTTTACCAATCATGGATCTTGTTCTTTCCAACATGCATTTTTTGTAAGTACCTCTTTCACAAAGCATTTTTTGTCTCATCAGGATCAGGACATCACAATAGCTATCCATTTTAAGAATGACATTCCGTCATACAGTTTTGGCTTTGTTTCCCGAACTTTCTTCAGTAGAAAGGTTTTTCAAAAAACGATAGCTTGTGTCGTGGAAATGATCAAATAAAAGTTTGGATTCTTGTCATCATCTTGAACAGTTTGCGTAGATTGACCTCTTTTGATATAAAATGATAATTATCAAGTTGCATAATTTTTATTCTAAAGCAATTTCTCTATCAATATTCTGTTTTCTTTATTTTTTAAATCATTTTTGAGATCATGAAACTGCTTTTCATTTAAAGTATCCCTTTCTATATGCAACTTTGTTTTATAAAGAGTTATGCTTAAGACATTTCTATCTCGTATTACTGTTATTTGATCATGCAAAAACTTGTTTTCTACATTTTTCCTTTCTTTTAAATCTTTAAACTCTTCATTTATATCTGTAAGCTTGGTAGTCAAAAGCTTTATTGGCTACTTTTATATTCCAGATGAAAACATTGGTTGCAGTTCGTTACTTGGGTTATTTAATTATACAAACATAGATTAATATCAGGACATCTTGGTTGAGCCGAAGAGTTAGGATATTCCTGGACGTTTCCTAGTTGTGTTTCAGCTCAGATACTGAGAATAAGGAATGATTTATTGCTATCAATGGTATTTTAGGTTTCTGTTGATTCACATCAGATAGCTATTCAGGATGACGTCTTTATCTGGCTCACTTTGATTGGATTAATCATAGGTCAGATTAATCCGATTGTGTACCGTTCAGTGCCGTTTTGGGGGAGTGCATCTGAGCCATTCCTGGAAAGGTTTGCCATGAGAGAAATCTTGGCTGAGTTAAGTTCATCACAATCAGAGTCATAGGCATCCAGATCATCGGCTTGATAAGCAGCATTATGGGTAATGACAGTCTAAGAGGTTTGAGTGTTAGGAAGTCCTGGATCTGCCAAAAATGATATTTCTTACTCTGTTAAAACTTGACCACTTGCTTGAGCTTGAACCAGCAACACTTTATCATTGAACCACATTTCATCCCTTTTTCTCTTAGGCTTAGTACACTGCTTGGAAATATGACCCTCCCCTTTGCAATTGTAACAGATGACAGTCCGTTGTTTCCCTGTGTTGCTTCCACTTGCTCCAGGTGTGTATTTTCTCGTTGTTCCAGCAGCATAGGTAGTTTGTCTCCCCTGAACAGGTTGCACAGTTACTTTTCCATCGTAAACTTGTTGACGAGGGTTTGACGAAGTCCTTAGCTAATTGTTGGTAGTAGGATACCGAGATGTGACAACAGCAGTTAAGAATGACATCATGTGATTGATTGCATCAATTGGATCATCCCTTTTCTGGAACACTAGAACAATTAGACTAGAGTCTTGTTAGGAAAATTCAGATTGTTGTTGTTGGTAAGTTGTGGAAGCATATTCCAATTGTGGAATGGATGATTGTGGAGAATAAATGTTATGGTGAACTGAGGATTGGTTTTCATTTGATGGATAAGTGATTGAAAGAGGTGTTGATTAACTGGTTGTGAATTGTTGAGTCTGATAAGGTGTAACAAACTATAAAGACTGATATGGTGAAACATGATGTTGTGGTTGAGAGTTTGGGTGAGTGTGTAGATGAGATTGATAAGTTGGCTGAGTTAATTGGTGAGATGCAACTAGAGCAAGAGGATCTGAGTTACGTTCATGCATTAAACGAACTTCATTTGCATGTTTTTCATGTTGTTGTAGGTAAGCATGAAGCTGATCAACATTGGTAGTATGCAAGTCTTTGACCAATTTAACATCAGTAACAAATTTGCTCCATTCATCAGGAAGAGTGTTTAAAAACTTGGTGTTAACTTGAAATTGCTCCAATGGCATCTTGTAGATGTTCATATCATTGAGTAACAGAGTGAACCTCAAGTAGTACTCATGTAACGACTCTCCTTTCTTGTAAGTGAACTTATCGAATTCATCATACAGCTTGCACTCTCGTTCTTGTTTTGTTAATGACGTTCCTTGCATAAGCAGTTTAATCTTCTCCCAAAGATCTTTTGCTACACGATGTTGACTCACAAGAGCATAGATTTCAGTTGGAAGGCCTTGGAGAATGATGTTAATTGCTTTGATGTCACAATCAGCTTGAATGGCTTCAGCGGGAGTCAGTTCAATATATTCCTTAAGCCTTGTTACTCCATCCTCAGTGATTGAAGGCCAAACGAGTGGTCCTTTTTCAACAGAGGCAAGAATCATTCTTCCATGAGGTCTATTCAACATATACAGTTCCATTCGGCTCTTCCAAGAATCATACAAGTGTTTTTCAAGCATTGGTGGTTTGTTGTCTCCTCCTGAAAGAAGTGACTTATCGGCAAGAGTCGTCATTGTGGTATCAAAAAGATTACAAATTGATCGATCGGTGGTAGAAAGAAATTGTGTTTGGTTATGTGATTGTTGAGTCTTGAAATGAAACTACACGGGATTTTACAATTCTCGACAAAACCGGGAAAAACAAATTAATGTTTCACGGGATTTTACAAGTCACAGAAAGAACCGTATAATTTTAGAAATTTGAAAATTTGGTGTCCTTCTAGTTCGGTCCTTCTAGTTCGGTTATCAAAGAAAACCTTGTTCGGTTGATCTTGTTCGGTTCCAACTAATGGTTACTAGTTCGGTTAGTCTTGTTCGGTTCCAACTAGTTCGGTTGCAATTGAAATATCTTGTTCGGTTCCAACTAGAAGACTACTCGTTCGGTTCAAACTAGGAGGCAACTCGTTCGGTTCAAACTGATAAAAGCTTGTTCGGTTCAAACAGGGAATTATCTTGTTCGGTTCAAACTAGAGTAATCTAGTTCGGTTCTCTCGATCGGTTATCTAGTTCGGTGACCTAGTTCGGTTGTCTAGTTCGGCTTACACAACTCCGAAACCCAAATTTTCAAAACTCAAAAAGACACATTTTTGAATGGTTTTTAGCAAAAATTCTTGTACAACTAGTGTTACTAACCCTATAGGAACAATAAAAATGAAAACTTTAAGGTTTTTAAGCCAAAAAAATTTGAATCACTATTTTGCTCTTTGTAAAGGTTTTTAAACACAAATCAAACACAAAAACTAAACACACCACTCCATGGCTCTTGATACCAATTGAAGAAACATGTAATCTAATGATCTACCAAGAACAAGACGAAGAGATGTGGGTTGTGATGGATGGAATGGATGAATTGTATTATGTGTGAACTATGGAAAATGAAACAACCAACCCCTCTCCAAGGCTAGGAGAGGGATTATATAGTACATGGATTGGATGGCCCATCGGTTATGATGGGCTTCCCATGGGCCTTGGCCCGGACTAGATTACTAATCTAATCATCACATAAACTACGAGCTAAGACTATTACAACTTGGAAGTGACCGACACTTTTTGTGTTTCCAACACATTACCTGCAATTAATTTTCTACGAAGAAAAAGGTTAAATGGACTAATATGTCATATTCAGTAATCTGAACGCCGTATTGATGATAAAGTCGAATACGCTGTATTGGTTTAGAAAAATTTTATATGCCGTATCCAAGAAGATGAATACGCCGTATTGAGTATTCGACTCAGAATGTTACAACAAGCTGTAACAATGCACACAAACACACAATATGCAAAATATACAATGCATGAATTAAACAGACAGACAAGCACACAAATATGCAATTTAAACTAAACTAAAATACTAATAAATAAGAATTAAACAACTTCACTCCCTAGCAACGACGCCAAAAACTTGATGTGTTGTCGTGTAGGTGTTATTTTTGTTATCAAGTTTTACTATTTATTTTATGCCTACTTTACCTAAAAACAACACTCTTGACCGAGTACACTCCCCGTTGGAGTGTTGTTTTTAGGTATAGTCGGCATAAAATAAATAGTAAAACTTGATAACAAAAATAACACCTACACGACAACACATCAAGTTTTTGGCGTCGTTGCCAGGGAGTGAAGTTGTTTAATTCTTATTTATTAGTATTTTAGTTTAGTTTAAATTGCATATTTGTGTGCTTGTCTGTCTGTTTAATGTAGCTTTGTCACTAAGAGCGAGAGCGTTAGTATTTAATTTATAAGTATTTTAGTTATCTATGTAATTTATGCAAAACCTAAACTAATGATAAAGGGGGGGGGTTCAGCCTGAGAGACTGGCATGATTTTGGTGTCTAATCTAAGGTTTTGATGACAATTAACACACATAAGTTGATAGACAAAAGATAAAGAAGCTGTCAAGCCTTATGTAAGGAAAACAATATTAGCCATGTTTAATTAAATAGAATGATGGTTTGTTTATTTAGTGCAATGAATGACTTATCTCGAGGGTTATATCATTCCTAGACTTAGGCGGTACTTCTTCCTAAGACCTAGACACGTTGAATCCTGTCACAATTAAACGCATCCGCATAAAGTATTTTATTTGTTGATTATAATCTATCTTAGGAGATTAATAATGATCTTATTAAACCCTAGCCCATCGGGACTTTACTAACTTACTTGCAAATATGGAGAGCTATCCCGGACTCTTAGCCTACGCCCACACAACACCGAAGTTGCAGCGCATTAAATATGTAGGACTAGACCCAGTTGAATGATAGGTCGCATAATTAAGCATGTAAACGAGTATAAATTGATAAACATAATCAACAAGCAACGATGAATTAAGCATTCGAGATAAACAAACCAAACATTATATTATCATAAACATGGCTAATACCTAAAGGTATTAGCCGATAGTCATTGTAACAATACACAAATTCATAGATGAACGATTAAAGTAACGAAAGATTACGCTAACCGAACGCGTATATAGAGTGTAAATGATTACAAGAGTTTTCCCATTGATTGGAGCACTTTGCAGGACCTTTTTGGCTTCTTAGATCTTCTGGAAATCAAACTTGGTGGCTAAAAGCATACCCTAAATCGTGTTTAGGGTTTGGTATTTATAGACTCTGAAAATTGGCCGATACGGCATATTGGAACTCAATACGGCGTATCGGGATTTGCTTGGCGTAGGCTCCACGAATAAAATATTCTAGAATTTTCTTGAGCAGGTTTGGATACGCCATATCCACTTTTTGGATACGCCATATCCGCTGAAAATGTGTTTTTTCTTGATTTTTGACCAAAGTATCATATACGGCGTATATACGGCGTATTCTTCAAAGTCAGGCAATGGTCTTGAGTTCTTCAAAGTCTTTAGATACGGCGTATGCTTCATGAATGATACGGCGTATAGGGTTGGATTCCTTGGAGTGCGCGCTACGTTCTCAATCAATCAGTTATATCATTCCCAATTTACATTTATTACTGTATCTTTGAATACTTATCCAGCTGGATACGACGTATGGAGGCAAATTTATACGTCGTATTGGGAATTGGTCAAACGCGCTTTCTTGTGAAGTCTTGACGCTGATACGCCGTATCTCTTTAGCTGGATACGGCATATGTGTCAGAAATCAGTAATCTTCAAATGTCTTTGTTTTAGCTCTAAATTATGCGCCTTTTAGTTTTTCTTCACAAAACACTCCTGAATTACTGCATTTATCAACTTTAAAGCAATTAAGTACCAAATCATGCAATAATTATATAAAAGTGGGCAAAACAGATGGGATAAATGATATAATAAAGTGACGTTATTTGATGTCATCAAATATCCCCCCACTTGAATCCTACTTGTCCTCAAGTAGACTTTAGAAAAGTTTATGAAAATGTGTCCCAACCAAAGTTAAGGACTTTTCCGTTTAAGCATCGTTTTGTTCTAATCACTTGTACATAACCAAGCTCCTCACGAAATATGGAAATGAAAACACTCAGATCACTCAACTAATCTAGGGTGCAACATTTAATTGGTACGCTTAATTGCTCGGTCGTGATTAGTTTCGTATCATAGGCTTGGCAAGGATACACATCTCCACCGCTAAAGCTAAGGAGAAACAAGTCAAAAGCTAAATTGGGTTAAAAAGGCTTAGGGTTGATCATTCAACAGTCTTTCACCATAAGTACCACACCAACAAGGCAGCTGTATCGTACATACACGACCGTAATAACGGAATAAACACATACAATCCGATCACATCCCTGTTCGTGTTTAACCAGCGGTTAGGATGAAGAATGATATAGGGTAGGGAGCTTCTAACTTTCACCGAAAGTCGTCATCCAACAAGGCAACTAAGACATGCATACATGGCCGTAACGACGGAATAGACATGCATGCTCGAACAAGTCCTCGTTCGAGTAGACACTAAGGTTAGCTGCTAGGAAAGGGAAGTAAAATGGGTGTTAAACAAAATTCATGAAACAAATAGATTAAGCCAACAAATAAGGTACAGTTGCTAGAAACTTTCCCCGGCCGTTCCATGACGAAGACTCAAACATATAGACAAACGCCTCGATCACAAAAATGACAAAGACAACATAAGTTGGCATTCCCATAACAGTCAACATCCCTTACATCCCGCTCTTTACATACTTTTACATAAAAAGTGGTGATATCAGCCACTTTTTACAAGACGTTACATCGTTGATTTTTGTATCATATCAACGAATAATCGATCCTTCAAAGTGATTTATTCGGTATAAACTTCTTTTGAACCGACTATTTTTCTTCCTCCTCTTTTTTTGCAATACATCATAAATCTTGGTTTAATTCCACTGTCTTCATTATCATAATTCATCCGGATAATCTTTTCCTTGTAGTACTTCTTCTTCGGACATGATTCATAATCGTGAAAGTAGCAAAACTTACGAGCTACATAATTTTCCCATTACATTGTGCAATTTCCCGACCATTACAAAGATAGAAAAATTTCACTTTGACACAGGAAATACAAAACTTTACACGAAAGCAACTAGCAACATTAATTTAAATATGCTTAATCTACACGGTAGGCTAAGGTGCAAAGGTGTAACGAAACATATAATATGGTGTTCAAAAAGAAAGGAATGGCTCAACAGGTTGTTCTAAGGGATTTTACTCTAAAAATGAGAGTAATCAAAGGGTTACACGGGAGTTAACTAACCAATGTAGTTAGTAAATTTATGACATGTAGGCTATTTGGTTTAATCCTAGAAATTTAACAGTTGAACATGTTCCTCCATCTAAATCCATAGTACTAATCATTGCGGTCTTGAGTGATATACCAGGTCAAGTTCTAAAGTCCACTACATCACCGGCACACTCATAATTTTGTGGAATTTTTAGATAAACAATTAGAAACGGAATAGGCTTCATTCTCACAATATGTATCAAGGGTTATAGTGCGCTAGGTAATGTAACTAGTGATTTTTACAAAAGTCATGCTAATTTTTTTTTAATTTGGCCTATTTTTAAGCACTTTTAAGCACGTAGCATGTTATTTTGTAAAAGGAGGACAAGTACGTTCTAATTCTCCATCCCTCCACTTAAGTTATACAACGTCCTCGTTGTATAGAGAAAGCAATTAAAGAAAATGGGAAATAGAAATAGAATGAAAAAACTCCCTGATGTTTTGCTCGTGATGATTCTCCATTTTGAGTACTTGAGCAAGAATGTGTTGAACAGCCGTCTTGAGGTTTCAATACTTCAACACTTCAAGATCTCTAGATTTCTAAATTCTTCACCAATATTCGTCGATATTTCTTTCACGATATCTTGTGTAAAATCTCAAAAAACAATTGCAATTCTATCTCTATGTATTTGTTTGGTTAGACTCGAAATAAATTCCTAAAACTGTACAGGAAGTCGATACGCCATATCCATTCCCCAGGATACGCCGTATTGAAACCTGTGTCGAATACGCTGTATTCGTTTAATGAATACGTCGTATCGACTATGTTGAAAAATAAAAAGTGGATAACATCCAGAAGGTCAATACGTCGTATCTACGGGGTTTGGATACGTCGTATCAGCTATCTGGGAAGACAGACTCGATAAAAATTAAAAATTACATTCCGGGTTGTCTCCCGGCAAGCACTTTTGTTTACAGAAAAGTCTTTAACTTAGTATTGCCCTAATTTAATCCCATCCTTATAAAACAATTTGGGGTCGCACAGGATGCCAATTGGCACATATAAATTCTTAATTAGATTTATTAGCATCCCTTTGTTAAAACATTTTTGAATCACGACTTTAATCATTGAGAAACAATCTTTTATTTTGAAAATTTTGCGATGTATGTCGTGATTTGTCTTAAAGTTCTCATCAAACTCAACAAGGAGTGGTGTCGTTGCTTATGCAAACAGCACTATCTGTTGGTTTGATATTAATGTTTTCCTAACACAATTCCGTATTTATTTCAGCATGGTCATTTACCGGTTCCGGTTTTAAATCATTGATAGGAACTAATTTATAAGAAGACGAATCCTTGTTGTATATAAAAGCATAATCCTCGTCCTCAGAATCAGAAAACGATATGTTAAAATCAATGTCAGATTTAATGACATTGTAAATACTTACAGTTGGTTCGGAAGAAACACTCTCATTTTATGTCGATGCATCATTGTAGACGATAGTTGGGAAATATGTTTCAAAATCTGTAAATGAATTAAGATCATCACAATATACCTCATCGTTCGTAGCAGTTTCCCAGTGAGACGTCTGACCATGCCCTCGAGCTTTATCAGCCATAAGCTGGATGTACTCTTCCATGGTGATGTTCGGCTCGTCCATTTACCTGTAATAAATTTGCTACGAAGAAAAAGGTTAAATGGACTAAGACGCCGTATACAGTAAACTGAATACGCCGTATTGATGTTAGAGACGAATACGCTGTATTGGTTTAGAAAAATTTTATACGCCATATCCAAAAAGATGAATACGCCGTATTCTGTATTCGACTCAGAATATTACAGTAAACTGTAATTATGCATAAAAACACACAAGCACACAATATGCAAAAATATACAATGCAGAAAATTAAACACACAAAACAAACACACAAATATGCAAATTAATCTAAACTAAAACACTAATAAATAAGAATTAAACAACTTCACTCCCCAGCAACGACGCCAAAAACTTGATGTGTCGTCGTGTAGGTTTTATTTATGTTATCAAGTTTTACTATTTATTTTATGCCGACTATACCTAAAAACAACACTTTAACGAGCAGTGTACCCGGTCAAGATGTAGCTTCGTTGGTAAGTAGGGTGTCGATCACTAAGAGCGAGAGTGTTAATATCTAATTTATCAGTATTTTAGTTATCTAATTTATGCAAAACCTAAGCTAATGATATGGGGGTTTTTAGCCTGAGAGACTGGCACGACTTTGGTGTCTAATCTAAGGTTTTGATGACAATTAACACACACTAGTTGATAGACAAAAGATAATGAAGCGGTCAAGCCTTATGTAAGGAAAACAATATTGGCCATGTTTAATTAAATAGAACGATGGTTTGTTTATTTAGTGCAATGAATGACTTATCTCGAGGGTTATATCATTCCTAGACTTAGGCAGTACTTCTTCCTAAGACCTAGACACGTTGAATCCAGTCACAATTAAACGCATCCGCATAAAGTATTTTATTTGTTTATTATAATCTATCTTAGGAAATTAATAATGATCTTATTAAACCCTAGCCCATCAAGACTTTACTAACTTAATTGCAAATATAGAGAGCTATCCCGGACTCTTAGCCTACGCCCACACAACACCGAAGTTGCAGCGTATTAAATATGTAGGACTAGACCCAGTTGAATGATAGGTCGCATAATTAAGCACGTAAACGAGTATGAATTGATAGACATAATCAACAAGCAACGATAAATTAAGCATTTGAAATAAACAAACCAAACATTATATTATCATAAACATGGCTAATACCTAAAGGTATTAGCCAATAGTCATTGTAACAATACATGAATTTATAGATGAACGATTAAAGTAAAGAAAGATTACGCCAACCGAACGCGTATATAGAGTGTAAATGATTACAAGAGTTTTCCCATTGATTGGAGCACTTTGCAGGACCTTTTTGGCTTCTTAGATCTTCTGGAAATCGAACTTGGTGGCTAAAAGCATTCCCTAAATCGTATTTAGGGTTTGGTATTTATAGACTCTGAAAATTGGTCGATACGGCATATTGGAACTCAATACGGCGTATCGGGATTGGTTAGCGTAGGCTCCAAGAATAAAATGATCTAGAATTTTCTTAAGCAGGTTTGGATACGTCATATCCACTTTTTGGATACGCCATATCCATGGATACGCCATATTCATTTTTGGATACACCATATCAGCTAAAAATGTGTTTTTTCTTGATTTTTGACCAAAGTATCATATACGGCGTATTCTTTAAAGTCAGGCAATGGTCTTGAGTTCTCCAAAGTCTTTAGATACTACGTATGCTTCATGAATGATACGGCGTATAGGGTTGGATTCTTTGGAGTGCACGCTACCTTCTCAATCAATCAGTTATATCATTCCCACTTTACATTTATTACTGTATCTTTGAATACTTATCCAGTTGGATACGGTGTATGGAGGCAAATTGATACGCCGTATTGGGAATTGGTCAAACGCACTTTTGATAGTCTTAGAATAACACCTTTACTATATATATAAGAATTCCGTAAGGCTTTTTAAAGGATATTCACTTTTGACCAAAGTAAAACCCTAAAAACCTTCCCGGGTCGTATCCCGGCGAGGTGTGAATGGAAAATCGAGGTAACGTTTTTTAAACATTGCTTAAATATCACAAATTGGATTTGGATTTCTATTTCTGCTAATAATATGCTAAAATAAACCAAGCCAAACTAAAACGGAAGTAATTAAGGCTAAAACACTAAAAACGATAACGGGATTCAAATCTCGTTCTTTAAAAAACTAAATTCTACAAATTTAACCCTGCAAATGCAAATTTAATTGAAAACAATTTCTTGTTTTAAAATGGTCAACTTTATCGGGTCAACGCGGTCAAAATATAAATATATAATTTACGCCTTTGGACATTTAAGAAACTAGGTCGTCTATACTTTAAATTATTAGTTTAGGTCTGTCCTTGGTTTGGTCTCTAAGTGCGTTAAATAGTTGGGAAACATTGACGCTTTTCTTTTGAATTAAACTTATAAGTTACTAAGTTTCATCATGAGTCATCTTAGAGGTTTATGACTAGTTTACGAGTTCGTTAATTGACGATATGGAAAACTAAATACATATTTGAAATCTTAGCTGGGTTGTTTACAATTTTCATTAAATAAGTTTCGGCTAAAAACGTCTTTTAAGTAGTTAAAAATAATGCTAAACATGTGCGGGTCGCAACACTGCTTTTCAGACATAGAGTATATTTGGGGTATTTCAACTGCTAATGTTTGCGTGTCTAGACTTTAGAATCAGTTTGTGGATTCGTTACTTAATGTTAAAACAAAGTAAAAGCACATTTGAAAACTAGGCTATGTCTATTACAACTTTCCTTTTATAAGTTTTGGGGGCGGAGGTCGTTAAGAGGGTCGAAAATAGATACAAAGTAAGGGGTGTCAGTATTAACTGCGTGGCAGCAGTACTAACTTTGGGCCTTCGTTGTGAGTTCGTTTCTTAACCATTTTTAGTGATTCGAGTTGCTAAATGCAACATACCATGTCGACTATAAAATGCCCCTACTTGTTTTCTCTATGTCTAAGCCTAAGTGGGTCAAAACAAGGCTTAAAGTAAGGGTGTCGAACTGTCTGTCAACAGTATTAACTGCGTGATAGTAGTACTAACTTTGGGTCCTTATATCTTTTTATTTACTTGACAAAATTTGGTGACTCCGGGGGCAAAACAAAGTATCCTAGGTCCTTATTACGTAACACACAAGGTCAGACTCTATGTTTACGCCTAGAGGTCGAATGGTGCAATCAAAGTTGTTGGTGTGGGCCGTGCTTTATAATAGCTTCAGCAGGCACTCTTTCTTTTTATCCAATAACATGTCCAAGTTACAAAATGGCTAGCCTTCCAACCCATCACCCTTGTATAACCATGACCTATGTTTCATTAGACACTTAACACTTTTATAGAATGCTACTATTTTGTTTCGTGTACATCAGAGAGTGATAAAACAGGTTTTTGTTTCTTACCAAATAGTGAGCTTAAGCTACAAACGTATGAGTATTCTTAATCTGATACTCTCACAACTAGGTCTATGACTTGTTAGTTACCTTCATGTTTTATGGGGTTTTCTTTCTTGTTTGTTCCTTATATATCAGAAACTACAGAAAAATATGTTTTCTTTGTTTTACTAAGCACACCCTATAGAACATGAGTATTGCACATATAATATAAGTAATGATGAAGGATTTAACTCACATAATCCACCATCAAACGTATGAATTTATATATAAAAATATATGTGAAACTCACAAGGTAAAGGAGACCAGGCGTGCTTTGAAACGAGACTGGCTAACCCTTGCTTGCTATTAACCCTCGACGAGCAACCCAACACCACTTAACTAATACCCTTGGACTATCTTGCACTAGCTTGATCACAAGCAAAACGAAAGGGGTTGCTGCCTGATGCTTTCGTCGACCAAGAAAAGAAAAGAAAACCAAAAGGATGGATTTAGGGTTAGGGTTTTCAAGTGTTAATAGAGTTAATGAAGGTGTAAAGATTTGTATGTGCAGGTGCCGAATTTCAGTGAACAAGAGGGAGATATATATCAAAGTTGAAACCTTTGAGTTGCTGTGGAAGTATGGTAAACCTGACTTAGTTCATGCGTTTCTTATAACCAAGAAAATGGGTAAGAGGACTAGTCACTTTATCACTCACAAGTGTATGTAACACCACAATGGGTAAGCATCTTGCACAGTGAATTAAAGTTGAATACTATTTGAAGGTTGCATGAATTCAAGATATTGGGAGTAGAAACCAGGAAAGTAGGCAGACTTATATCGCATGGTTTGAGGGTTTACAAGGAAAAAGGGGTGTGGGCTTTTAACTGATGGTTTTAAGAGGATAAAGAGGGGTTGATATACTTTTAAACATGAATATGTAATTATAGGAGGAGTTGGGTCGGCATTTTTGCTAGTTTGTAGGGATTACATAAGTTTTATTTTTAGGTTTTATTTAATTTCTTAATCTATAAAAGTTAAGTTTAATGTAGTTGGTTTTTAGGAGGCTTTTACTTGGAAGTATTTAGTGAACTTAAACAAGAAACTTTTCTTGTCGAGAAATATTGTAAATGACAACATGAAGTGGTCAAATAAGGTCTTAATAAGTTTAGACAACACTCCTAGCCAAATGATGACTTTTGGTACATAGGCGATTAACCAATGCGGTTTAGATACTTAACTACGCGAAACGGCTAAGTAATAAAACAAGATGGTTACATAATGAAACTCGGAGTCGTAATATGACCTGAAAAAATACAGGGTGTTATACTTTATATTTAAATTAAAACAGGTTGCTTATATGATTAAATAAGAGCTTAAAGTAGCTTATGAAAGGCTTTTAACAATAAGAAAAACAAGAATTTAAAATTTTACTTAAAAACTTCAAACTTTCATTAATAGTAAAAACAGGTTACAAGACTTAGAAATTGAAAGACAATAATTAA
>BQNB010015417.1:0-69466 GCA_026074375.1 Tanacetum coccineum
AGGCAGACTCAAGTAAGTAGTGGCTTGGGTCCCCAAGAGACACTGACTCTCTTACTTTTGTGCAGGGAAATCCACAACAAGCTTTGACTAACATTTTTAGGTTAAGCAAAGCAGTATGGTTGGATTTGGTGAGATCATAAACAACTAGAAGTCTTGAGTGGAATAGGTTACAACTGGTATGATGGTTGGTTAACAGTTCTTAACTTTTATTCATGGGCTATGCATAGATATGGATCCTCATGAATCCTCACATGCCTATCTAGTTATTTCTAGTGTGCTTGTGATGAATAGAGGCATGTTATTGCACAGTTATTGGAGAACAAGTTCATACTGTTAGACTAATATTCATACTACAAGGCAAAGTACACAATTTTTAGGAAAAGTTACTTCACTTTTTGATTTCATGTTGGTGCAAAACCAAGCACCTGAGGGTGAAGGTTCAGCAACACCCCCTGAACCCCAACCCACACCCTCTACTTCACAACCAAATGTTTCTGAACCTCTAATAGAACCACTTCAAACTGAAACACCTCCACCAGTTTTTCATGAACCTAAAACTGAAGCTCACATTGAGTAACTACTCCCATCTCCAACTACATATCAAAGAAAAAGAAAGACTCAAACACGTAGGAGAACCAAAAAGGACACTAAGTTACCTCAGACTAGTGTACCTCAAGACCTTGAAGCAGATGAGGTTGTCCATAAGGAGGGGGTGACAGAGTGGAAAGGGCTATCACTACTGCTGCTAGCTTAGATGCAGCACAGGACAGTGATAACATAATTAGGACCCAGACCACAGCAATGCCTAATGTTGACATTCCTCAGGGAATGAATACAAGTGGCAGTCCTAGGCGCCAAGACACCATTGGGGTGATCCTGCTCAGACTAGGTCTGAGAGGTGCTTGAAAAGCCCAATGAACCACCTCTCTCAGAAGGACACACATCTGGAAGTGGGGAGGGCAGGATGGAACATCAATTTGAATTGACTGCTAATGTACCAATCACACCCCATGATTCACCTCTCCCAGGAGGTTACTGATTTCAACAAATTAGTATATATAAATATAATATATAATAAATATATAATATAAATATACATAAGGATAATTATCAAAATATCAATTAAGAAGAGAGTGAGAGAATTCTGTGAGGCTTTTAAGAGGAAAATTACTTTTGACCAAAGTAAAACCCTAAAAACCTTCCCGGGTCGTTTCCCGACGAGGCGTGAATTGAGAATCGAGTTTCAGCTCGTGATCGCGTGTATGAATGATTCAAGATTTGATTTGGTTTCTAATTCTACTAATAACATGCAAAAACTAGTAAAGACAAACTAAAAACGAAAGCAATTAAGGACTTAAACGAAAAACGTTAACGGGAATCCTAAAAACGCGACTAAAAACCTAAAACATCAAATTTTAGCCCTACAAATTCAAATTTAATTTTTAACAGTCCTAAATGATAAAAGAAAATTTTAAAAAAAGAACTATATTTTTTTGACTTTTATATTATTTATTATTAATTTAAAACAGTTTTAATCTAAAAAATTAATTAAAAATACTAAACTAAGTTGGAAAATTCTGAAAAAATTATGAAAAGTACTTTATACTATACTAATCCTATGAAAAATAAAACGGGACCAACAGCTTATTGGAATAAGCTGTAAATAAGCAAGTAAGGTCTGATAAGCAAAAAGGCTAAAAAGGTGTTAAGTATTTGATTGTGCAAACCATAACCAGAAAAGACCCAAGGGCGAGTTGGTTGTGTGTGGTGTGTTAAAACTAGGTTGAGGTTGGTTGAGGTCAAGGGTTCGAGCCTAGCCTCACCCTTGACTTCCCAATTTCCCTAGTTTTAATTTTTTGAAAATTTCTTTTTGAAAAAGTTTTATGACTTAAAAATAAGCAACTTTTGAAAAGACAATATTTTTTAAAACTCACTAATAAGCCCAGAATAAGCACAAAAAGTTGACAGATTCTACTTTAAGACTTAGGAAATTTTCTACTAAACTCAAATTCTCAAAAAGCTTCTAAAAGCTTCACCAAATTACAAAATAAGCTAATAGGACTTAAAACAACCTCAATAAGCTCAAATATACTCAGAATAAGCAATCCTAGAAGGCCATAAGCACAAAACATCAAATGAGCTTATTTCTCAAAACCAGTAACCAAACAGCCAAAAAGGCACTTTTCTAGCTTAATTTTAAGCTAGTAAAAGGATCCTTATGGCTTAGAGACTTATAGCACTGTAAAGCTTATACAATAAGCTATCTAAATCATCAATCAGAAAACATTTTGAAAATCAAATAAGCTATGAAAAAAGCTTATAAAAAAGCTTTTTACACTAAAATCCTATCTTTTTGGTTTTTTCAGATTTTAAGGACTAAAGTGCAGACCTACTTTAAGCTAACCAAATAAGCTCTAAACTAATATTTAAGCTAAAACAGATTTAATTTACCCTAAAATCTAGTTGTGCACCAATTTTTAAAACGTAAACCTAAAGATTACCTACTTAAATTTTGAATTGAAAAAGTGATTTTTTACTCTATAGTTATGCTGATATACTTGATCTTTTTTCACTCAAAACTTCAAACCACAAATGCAGTCCTGACAAACTACTTATCTAAACCATTTTGAAACTTAAACAAATACTTTTAGAGCACCAACAAGCAGCAAACAAAGTCCAATGCTTATAAGCCTCAAAACTGTGACTTATGGTCATAGTTTCTCAAAATCAACTCAAAACCCTTTCACAAACAGTTTTAGCTTTGTAAAAACTTAAAACCTTAATCTTATAACCCACAAAATGGAAATTAAACTTGACCCAAAGGTTTTTAAGCCCTCTAGGAGTCCTAACTAGGTTGGGACTGCTAGTGCCAAACACCCCTTTAAGAAACTCAAACCCATTTTAAGCTTATAAAACTTTAAATTTAAGCTTTAATTCAAGATACCAGATGTTAAATAGCTTATAACAAGTCTAATAAACAAATTTTAATGATCAAATACCACTTTTAAATAAGCTATAAACTAATGCTACTTTTTTTTAGTTTTATGACAGATTTATAAAAACTGAAACCAATGAATTTTAAACTACCAATAAGCAATAAACAGTAATCTAAGACAATAATAAGCATATAATAAGCAAAAATAAGCAGGAAATAAGCAGAGATAAGCAGTGAAATAAGCTAATGCGATTCTTAGGCTAAAAATGGAAATAGAAACTCACAAGTGGTCCTTAGCTTTTGGTTAAGAACTTAACACCCAAAACCAGTCCTAATGCTTCCCATGAAGCTCTAAACCATGGCCATCCTAGATTTACCATGCTCCATTGCTTCTTTGCAAAGCTTTTTGGTAAAAAGACTTAAACACTATAAGTTATTGAAAAACTTATAGTGCTTAAGTAAAACAGCTTAAGTGACAGATAAAAAGAGCTTATGTGAGCTTGTCAAATGTTTTTAAAACATAAAATGCATTAATTTAAAAACCGGATTTAACATAAAAACTTAAATTTTCATTAAACTTAAAAACAGTACAAAGCTTTTAATAAAAGTACAATAAGCTAAAACAAACTTAAATATAAGCTGAAAGAAAAACTAGATGCCCCAAGGGCTTGCAAAGGTCCTATATATAGATGAATGAGAAGGTCTTGGGGTCTTCTTCTTGGTTTCTTCAGTGAGAGAAACATGGTGTGTTTCTTGTGTGAGGTAAGTCGAAATCTCATCATAGCCATCAAAATTTCTTGCTCATAAAGCCTAGTGATCTTAGCCATTGATTTTGTATCTTCTTTCTTTAACGAATGGGGTTTGAGAGGATTCCCAAGGTGGATTTGGATGCTTATGAAGTGGGGTTGAGGGGTTTTGTTTGTTGGAGCAGGGGCGAGGTGAAAAGTGCAGGGATGATAAATAGTGACTTGGGCGGGAAATGGGTTTTATTGATTTGGGGAGAACGGCGTGAGCCCTGTTTCTGTTAAGTAGTTGCACCATTAGTCCTTTTGGACTAACAACGTTAGTCCTTGAGTACTAACGATGTAAAAGTGAAAGAGATGTATTGTTTGGACTTGGTTAATGGCTGTTAAGTCATTGGGCTTGGCAGATTTGGGCCAGATTTGGTTTTGGGCCCAAGAATGTTTAAGGTTTATTAAGCCTTGGTATGAATACATTAATGGGCTGACCCGGCCCATTAGATGTGTACGGTTTGGCCCATTAAGTATTTCCTCGGCTTCGTCTTTGACTTTGACTTTTCGGTGTTGACTTTGACTTTGACCTTTTGCGCTCTTTCCATTCTCGTGCTCGATTTTGTTGGTTTTGGCTTTGTTTTTGTCCTTTAGTGAATATCCGTTACTTGCACATCATAAATAGCAAAACATACTCATAATTGGTATTTTATGTCCGTTTTTGGTCATTTAGGCTCGTTTTTATAGGTAAAAGGTATGTGTAATTAAGTACATACCAAAATCCCCATACTAAGATATTGCCGTGTCCTCACGCAATGCCATAAGTAAACTCTTTAGAAAACCAAGAATCTTAATCCCCCTCGACTAATTACCTCAAAAAGTAGCTAAGTGAAGGCAATTAAAGAATCATTAGTTTTGAAAATCCCAGTTTTAACCATTTTTAACTATTTATACTTATTACCACACATATTTTTGTATTTTTTCTTTTTTTCATTTTTTTTTTGTACTTTCTCCAGACTTTCGTTATTTTCATAACCTTTAGGTTCATAGAACAAGACGCACTTTAATCCTAAAATGCCCAAAAGGATAAATTCATCGTTCCTGACTTTTCACACGTCTCAAACTAAGCTTAAAAATAAAATCACCGTTACATACAAGCTAAGATGCTAACACTACTCATACTTGTACCTTGTGAACCTTTCACTCCCAACAATTATTATATCATAGGCGAATGTGCTTATTTCGAATTTCAATCATAGATCAAACGTTTTGCAAAATTTCTATGCTTCACGTTCCACCCAAAAGTAATGAGTTTGAAGGCGAGATCATCCCATGTAGCGACTTTCGTCTCGGCACATCCCAACCTTGCGGCTAAGTGACCAGGCTTTTGACACCCCACAGAGACTAGTATCGGGACTCACAGACCTTCGGTTTCAACACCCTTGGATTTCCCGTTTATACATAAAATCACAACTTAAAACGAAATAGTCTTAGTTCAAAGCTGATTTAAATTTAAGAAAAAGAGATTTTCCTATTTTATAAATCACATTTGTACACTTAATATAATGTACACACCCTTTAAACTAAGAAATCCTTGTCCTTTTAGAAGGCTGCAACACGGTTGTGAGCCGGCAAGATGCAGGCAAACTTTTTGATCAGTCTCGATAAATTACTATGTGCCTTATTTAAAGACCAACATCGGTTGTAGCTGGCAAGATACATAAACTTTTATTATCCCACCAGTATTTATTATTAATTATTACCTCATTTTTAATTTTTTTTCACACTTGTATATTACCATGATATAGAAAAAAAATTCTTTTTAGAAAATTTAAGTATAAATTTGAACTAAGACTAAAATTATTGATATCGACCATACTTCAAAAAAAATCGTTGATATAAGTTTAATTTTCGAAGAGAGCACCTATTATTAGTCCGGTTAGAAGCTTATGGGAGAGAAAAGCCACAAACTACAATTACGAGTTCTTAAGATTTCCAACTAATCATTGTTTAGCATCTAACTCATAATTAACTCTATCATTTCTCGTTCTTCGAAAATTTAAAAT
Source organism: Tanacetum coccineum (assembly GCA_026074375.1). Taxonomy (NCBI): domain Eukaryota; kingdom Viridiplantae; phylum Streptophyta; class Magnoliopsida; order Asterales; family Asteraceae; genus Tanacetum; species Tanacetum coccineum. The sequence continues at coordinate 5,733 of BQNB010015417.1, forward strand.
CTTTAATAAAAAGATCCGCGAATGCTTAGTCTAAAAGTTAAGGGACAAGCTAGAGGTTAACACGCTCGATCGAGTCAAAATTTATTCTTATTCTACCCAGCAGGAAAGTCAAAAATTGTGACAAAACACTTATTATATTTTTGGAATTTTTTAAATTTTTGCATAAAATCACAATATTTTTTAAAATTTTGGTGGTAAAAACGGGATTACGTGAAAACACGACTGCAGGCACAATCAAATCGATAGATCCCCCCTCATACTAGAACTGAACATTGTCCTCAATGTTTTAAGAAGGGTTTCTACGTAAATCTAAAGCCGTTTATTAAGTGTGCTCAAAGATAAACGTTAGTCGATAAGATTAGGATATTGGATTCCCATAATGAAGCTGAGGATGTGAAGCTCGAGTGAACGAAGGACAAAACCATGAGCACGAGAGGCTTCATAATCCGGGGTAATCCTGGACATACAACACAAAACACGAAACACAAAAAAGGAAGAGGCGAGCCTCCTCGCATCACACTTATTCATTACTACTATTATAATTATATTAAGATAAGCATGGGTTGCCACCCACGAAGCGCTTGTTTAAGGTCACTAAGCTTGACCCGTCCCCCGAATTGAGTTGTTCATGGGGGATAAAAATGGAGACATGGAATATCCAAAACACGGATGTCCTCTCCATAAGAGCAAGGAAAAATATCCATCGGGCTTTCAAAAATATTTATGACTTTGAAAGCTTTAGAGTCCCGATGAGATAATTCCGGTAGCAGTGAATGAACTCCTTTAGAAATGAGGATCCTAGGGTTGAAAACTTTTTCCTCATTTTCGAATGAAAACGAGAGTAGAGTTCCGGACCCGAGAATTTCTAAGTGGAAAGGAAGTTCATGATCAGAAAGAGGAGGATTAAAATCCTCAAAAATTAAAGAAGCATTAGATGAGGATATCTTCTTTACATTCTTATCCGGTGTTACTCGATTGGTGACTTCATAAAGGTTCTCATGAACGAGTATACCCGGATTGAATACTTTGTCCTCGTTATCGGTTGAAGTCAAAGTATCAACCTCGGAAAAATCCTCATAGAGAACCGAGTCACTCTCGAGGAAATGAGGAAGGAAACTACTTGATCCAGTGGAATCAAGTTCATCAACCAAGAGTTTAGAAACTTTGATTTTATTTTCCTTGGAGTCAAATGGATCATCATAAAATATTTTTCCCCATTCATCATTATCGGTCTTGAGATCAAAAAGATCATCATCGGCATCATCATATCTTGGGTGAGATGAATAATCAAGAGTATGTTCATCGGTGAACATCTCGGGAATGGTATAAATATGATCGTTATTAGGAGAATATAATGGATCACGGTTAAGCAAATATTCGATCTCTCTAATAACGTCTTCCGGAGTCATGTCATCATTTCCCGGTGGAAATGACTCAATAAGAGCGAGTTCATCGGCGAACTCAATCTCAGAAGTTGTGAGACTAGGAGAAGAAGAAATGGTACTGCCACTTAATGGATTGATATTATGAGAGGGAGGGAGATCTTTGGTAGAATCAAGTTTTAGCAATTTCTCAATTAGAACAATGTCTCCCTCTGGATCAAAGATATCATCTTTAACTTCCGGTGAAGTTAAATTAGCAGTGGGTGTGTCGGGTTCTGAAGAAAAAGTGGGATTGCCACTTAGATGATTGGTTATTTTCTCATTTGCGAACAAGTCTTCAAGATAATCTTCGTATGAAATATTGTAAATATCAATCACGTTGATTGATTCTCTTTGAGGTTTATTAGAATAACTTGAAGTGTCATGTTTCATATTCAAGATTAATCTTTCGTCATCGTTACGGAGAATCAATTCTTCTCCGTACACGTCAATCAAAGCACGAGCGGTCCTCAAGAAAGGTCTTCCCAAGATAATGGGAACTCGAGGATCGCTTTCATAATCGACGATGATGAAATCAGCAGGGAACGTGAACCTTCCTACCGGAACAAAGACATCCCTTGCAATTCCAGCCGGTGTACAAACCGACCGGTTAGCTAATTCAAGGGTTATTCGGGTAGATATAAGTTCGGGTAAACCTAACTTTTTCCAAACCAAGAGTGGCATCAAGTTGATACTGGCACCTAGATCGGCTAAGGCCTTGCACTTGAGCTCACTAAAACCACACGGAATGAGAAATTTCCCAGGGTCTCCAAGTTTCTCGGGTAACTTCTTAAGGATAACCGCTGAGCAATTTTCATTGAGGGGTGTATTTGCCAGTTCTAAAAGTTTCTCCTTATTAGAAAGGAGAGCTTTAATCATTTTCTGGTACTTTGGTATTAAAATTAATGCATCAGCAAGAGTGATATTGATGTGAAGTTGTTTGAACATTTGCCAAAACTTATGAATTTGTATTTCATCTTTGTCTTGCTATTTTTCCTTGTACATCCTTGAAGGATAAGGGATATTGGGGTGAAGAGGATCCCTTTTTGGCATCTCATAAGATTTTTGTGAAGGAGCTTAAGGTTTTTGGACAAGAGGAGGTGGGATCTTAATGGTATACTCAGCGAGTTCCGGGTCCGTTAACGTCTCCTCTGCTCGTCCATCCTCCTTCGGATTAATGAATAGAGGAGGCATTGGAACGGAAGGTCCATCTAAAACAATACCACTTCGGGTGGTGATGGCTTTCAATTCACCTTTCGGGTTAGCAATGGTGTTGCTAGGGAGCGATCCCGAACCCGAAGAAAAAGCGGTGTTCATTTGAAAGAAACTAGCCATCATGTTCTTAATGTCATTTGTTAATTCATTTTTGAAAGCGTTATTTTAATTCTGCATTGTAGACTACATTTCACTTCTTAATTCTGATTTTAAATTACTGATATGATTTCTCATAGCTTGCATGCTAGCCTCATTTGTTTTCTTAAATTTCTCCAATTCACTCAAAGTAGTAACTTGAGTTTGTTGAATCGGGGCTTGATAACTCGGATTTCCTCTGTTTTGATTGTAACCTTGATTGTACCGGTTTTGATTATTTTGCTCATATGGTTGAGCAAAACCCGGTGGTCGAGTTTGGTTAGCAACACTTGGAGGACGGTATCCGGTATTTCCCTGATTGTGGTTAACTGCGGCGGCTGAAACATATCCTTGGATATTGTCGTGATAACCCGAAAAAGTGTTGCCATCGGTGGCAGGACACTGTCGGTAAGAATGAGCACCGCCATAAGTAACACAAGATTCCTCAACAGCTTTTACGGGTTACTTGATGTTGTTTAAACATCGCGGTCATCGCACTAGTCACGGCACAAGCTACGGCGTTGGCAATTTCTGAAGAATCGACATTACTTGTTTTCACTTGAGAAACAATCGGTTTAAAAGATTGCCACCGGTGGCAGAATTCAAAGAATCTTGATCGGATGGGTTTAAACCATTGTAGAAGGTATCGAGTTGATGCAATTCGGTAAAACTGTGATGTGGGCATGCTCGAAGGAGATCCTTGAAACGGTCCCATGCCTCATAAAACGATTCATCAAAACGTTGTTGAAAATTTGAAATTTCATTTCGGAGATTTGTTGTTTTTGAGGGAGGAAAGAAATGGTTAATAAACTTGGACACAAGATCGTCCCAAGTGAGAATAGAACGAGAAGGTTCTTTGTCGAGCCAAATCCGGGTTGGACCATCGATAGAAAATGGAAAAAGCATAAGCTTAATCGATGTCTCGGGCACATCTTTGTACTTTAACGTAGAAGTAATCTTGTTAAAATATCAAATATGAGCATGAGGATCTTCTTTCTCAAAACCGAAGAATTGTTTTGAAGTTACAAGATTGATTATACTATGCTTGAGCTCGAAATGCTCAGCGGGAATGGGTGGTACTACGATTGCCTCCACATAACCCTCGGTGGGTGCACGGAGTAATTCCGCCATAGTACATTGATCGGCCATCGTAACTTTCGGGAACCTCTTCAAGAGTGAACGGTTCGACTCTTTGTTTTGAACGTCTACGATTACGACGTTTCGGATTCGTAGAAGTAAGATTCGTAGAAGGTTCACCAACGAATTTTGTAGAAGAGCGAGTTTGCATACACTAAAAAAAATAAAAAGAAAAATATTTTTGTAACCGATAATCGAACAAGTGTACGGTAGCTCTCTAGAAAACGCACAAAGAAGCGGAGAAGCGGGTAAGCGCGAAGCGTTTTAAAAACCTTCTCCTTTCGGGTCGAAGTTCGTCAGATCAACCCTCCTTATACCTATCTTATAGTTTGTAATCTAAAGGTGAGCCGTTTTCACAAGCGACGCAACGGTTGTTTTGTTGTTGTTTTTTTTTTTATTTTTTTGGTACTTTCAATACTTTAGGAAAAGTATTGTTTGTATTTTTTTAATTAATCACTAAATAAAATAAGAAAAATAAAATATTTTTGTATTTTTATATTTTTAGAAGAAAATATTCACAATTGAAAGCTATAACTTCACAAGGAAGGGTCTTCAAAAACTAATCTTCAAACGTACACACGAAAATCGCACACACCTCCCCGGAAGCGGCGCCAAAAATTGATTTCAACAAATTAGTATATATAAATATAATATATAATAAATATATAATATAAATATATATATATGGATAATTATCAAAATATCAATTAAGAAGAGAGTGAGAGAATTCCGTGAGGCTTTTAAGAGGAAAATTACTTTTGACCAAAGTAAAACCCTAAAAACATTCCCGGGTCGTTTCCCGACTAGGCGTGAATTGAGAATCGAGTTTAAGCTCGTGATCGCGTGTTTGAATGATTCAAGATTTGATTTGGTTTCTAATTCTACTAATAACATGAAAAAACGAGTAAAGGCAAACTAAAAACAAAAGTAATTAAGGACTTAAACGAAAAACGTTAACGGGAATCCTAAAAACGCGACTAAAAACCTAAAACATCAAATTTTAGCCCTACAAATGCAAATTTAATTTTTAACAGTCCTAAATGATAAAAGAAATTTTCTTAAAAAAATTATATTTTTTTGACTTTTATATTATTTATTATGAATTTAAAACAGTTTTAATCTAAAAAATTAATTAAAAATACTAAACTAAGTTTGAAAATTCTGAAAAAATTATGAAAAGTACTTTATACTATACTAATCCTATGAAAAATAAAACGGGACCAACAGCTTATTGGAATAAGCTGTAAATAAGCAAGTAAGGTTTGATAAGCAAAAAGGCTAAAAAGGTGTTAAGTATTTGATTGTGCAAACCATAACCAGAAAAGACACAAGGGCGAGTTGGTTGTGTGTGGTGTGTTAAAACTAGGTTGAGGTCAAGGGTTCGAGCCTAGCCTCACCCTTGACTTCCCAATTTCCCTAGTTTTTATTTTTTGAAAATTTCTTTTTGAAAAAAGTTTTATAACTTAAAAATAAGCAACTTTTGAAAAGACAATATTTTTTAAACTCACTAATAAGCCCAGAATAAGCACAAAAAGTTGACAGGTTCTACTTTAAGACTTGGGAAATTTTCTACTAAACTCAAATTCTCAAAAAGCTTCTAAAGGTTTCACCAAATTACAAAATAAGCTAATAGGACTTAAAACAACCTCAATAAGCTCAAATATACTTAGAATAAGCAATCCTAGAAGGCCATAAGCACAGAACATCAAATGAGCTTATTTCTCAAAACCAGTAACCAAACAGCCAAAAAGGCACTTTTCTAGCTTAATTTTAAGCTAGTAAATGGATCTTTATGGCTTAGAGACTTATAGCACTGTAAAGCTTATACAATAAGCTATCTAAATCATCAATCAGAAAATATTTTGAAAATCAAATAAGCTATGAAAAAAGGCTTATGAAAAAGCTGTTTACACTAAAATTCTATCTTTTTGGTTTTTTCAGATTTTAAGGACTAAAGTGCAGGCCTACTCTAAGCTAATCAAATAAGCTCTAAACTAATATTTAAGCTAAAACATATTTAATTTACCCTAAAATCTAGTTGTGCACCAATTTTTAATGCTTAAAACTAAAGATTACCTACTTAAATTTTGAATTGAAATTTTTTTACTCTATAGTTATGCTGATATACTTGACCTTTTTTTCACTTAAAACTTCAAACCACAAATGCAGGCCTGACAAACTACTTATCTAAACCATTTTGAGACTTAAACAAATGCTTTTAGAGCACCAACAAGCAGCAAACAAAGTCCAATGCTTATAAGCCTCGAAACTGTGACTTATGGTCACAGTTTCTCAAAATCAACTCAAAACCCTTTCACAAACAGTTTTAGCTTTGTAAAAACTTAAAACCTTAATCTTATAACCCACAAAATGGAAATCAAACTTGACCCAAAGGTTTGTAAGCCCTCTATTAGTCCTAACTAGGTTGGGACTGCTAGTGCCAAACACCCCTTTAAGAAACTCAAACCCATTTTAAGCTTATAAAACTTTAAGTTTAAGCTTTAATTCAAGATACCAGATGTTAAATAGCTTATAACAAGTATAATAAGAAAATTTTAATGATCAAATACCACTTTTAAATAAGCTTTAAACTAATGCTACTTTTTTTTAGTTTTATGACAGATTTATAAAAACTGAAACCAATGAATTTTAAACTACCAATAAGCAATAAACAGTAATCTAAGACAATAATAAGCATATAATAAGCAAAAATAAGCAGGAAATAAGCAGAGATAAGCAGTGAAATAAGCTAATGCGATTCTTAGGCTAAAAATGGAAATAGAAACTCACAAGTGGTCCTTAGCTTTTGGTTAAGAACTTAACTGTCACACCCCCAAAATATCATAGTATAATGGCAACCGAGGGAGTGTGACTTCATGATTATCATACTTCTAAGCAATACAGAACGACCTCTATATGAACACTTAAGACAGATCACTTGAATTAGAAATATAAATATTTAACAATCAGGAGCGGAAGCATAAAATAGACAATACAACATCGTTTTTAAATAGTACAAGTGATCTTCAGATAACTGGAAAATGACTGCAATGCATGAGACTTCATATAGCATCTTCATTCTTAATACCTGAGAAAAACATTGCTAAAGTGTCAACATAAAGTTGGTGAGTTCATAGGTTTGTTTAAGCAGAAAATGTAGTGTTTGTGAATCACAAGATTTCATCCACATATGACAATATAACAGATACAAAGTCATATAAATTGCATTACTATTGTCTAAGCTCATGACACCGAAGCGTTAACATATACCAACAATAAATGAATGCCCTTGCAGGTGTCTAACCCGGGACACCCGTAATCTGACTCAAATGAAACTGTGTTTGCTTGACTAATGTTAGTCCAAGACAAACAGGGATTGTCAATCCCGATAGATCTATCCATAACATTCGCGCTCACAAAGATTGACGGTTCATGATGAATCGGGCAAATAGCAACTTGGGTTAAATCGGGACTTAGACCAATCAGTAATGAGTAATTGTACTTGTATTCACACGTTTAAAATAAGCAATGTTCTCACCTTAAAAGATGATTTAAAATAGTAGAGTATGGGCTATGAAAACTCACCTTGTTGGTTAACCGGCTGAGATGGGTAATGGATTAAAGCACGTCAACTAGTGACTCAGTCAAAACACCTAAGCAATTACAACAAATCTGAGTTTACATTCTAATTTTATGTATGCAGTAAATCATGCAACGGGTCAAAGGTAGGGTCGTTTATGAGGTGGTGTTCTACATTTTCTAAAGTGTCGATTATACCGTGGCTCTTGTGACGACTTTACAACATAATCTGTTAACATTATTATGTGTCGCACTTATATTTACGTGTTTGTATGATTTTACATCTACTAAATGTAAACAATATTTGTATGATATTAAGTACATATATCTTCTTGTCGCGTTTGTTTATTTATATCATCGCCGTCGTTAATTAATTTGCCACAATTTACTTACTTATATTTAATATTCTTACATTTCATGGTTTTTAAATCGTACGGCCTTTACATTCATATTTTAACTCAATTAAGTTTTGAGAATATTTTTAGTGTTAACTAAAGCTAATGAGCCGGGATAAACTCGTTTACCTGTTTAAAAGTTCGTTTCCATTGTTAATAATTTTAAAGCATCGTAAATTATCGTTTCTAACTTATCCTCGTTAAAATAGATATACTTGTTAAAATAAATGTACTCGTTATTAAGTTGTCAACCCATTTGAAGCTCAAACCGGGAGTTCGACATCTTCGCATGTAATATATGTATATCTAGTCAATACTTATAATTGAGCATGGTATGAATCATTTCTATGTCAACTTGCCAAAATAATACACTCTTGCATATTTTTACCAACTCTTCACGTGCAAACATATATGTACCTGCTAAACACATTTCCCTCCACTTTTCTTTGCTTCTTTTTGCTACCTATCTGACGCACAACAGTGAGCTTTGTCGCTCACTGTTTTGGTTTCATTACTTCAGTAGCAACTCGCATGTATATAAACATTTTGTGTGTTCTTATCTTGGTTTTCTATATGGAACGCATGCATGTATAACAAGTCACGTATCCTACTCCTTCCCTATATTTCTTTCTTCTTTTTCTGCCCTAACAGACGCAGCATGCATGTATAACTAGTTTTCATGAAACCTACATAACTATTTTATCTTGTTTTCTTTCTCCTTTGGCTGCTAAACGACGCAACACGTATGTATCAATTTTTATTTATACTTTGAATATGATTACGACTTGTGTGTTTTACGACTAGGTAGCTAGATTTCGAGACACCAACGACTCCTTGTTTCATGCAGAAACGCAGTCACAACAGTAGGTTTTAACTCGCCCTAGTCGTTTACTAACATGCGATATAAGTGGGGTTTTGGTTCGAAACAACACGCATTGTGTGCTCGTTCTTACAGCGTCAATGACGCACCCACAGTGAGTAAAACTTGGTCGTGGTTTGTCTTGGGTCTCGTGGCCAAACTCATGCTACACGTCGAGGGTTTTCATGTGAGGTTTTCCTCATACTTCATGCGAAAAACCCTTGGGTTTGATAACCCTTTTACGCCCCAACATTTGATCGTGGTATGTTTAAGATTCTTACAAGAACTCTTATCTCGTTATTTGTCCTATATATGCGATGTGTGGTTTACGATTCAAGTTAGAGTTGTTATTTCATTCGTATCAGGTTGTTATTTTATGTGTGCAAACCCAATGTTTTTGTTCGTTTTACACGATACATCGTTTACAAGTTTACTATATGTTGGCATTTTATGCATGTCACGATTAAAGGGTTCCTATGTGTTCGTACTTATCAGGCACGCTTTGGTTATAAGTCGTGTAATCGGTCATAGGCAAAGACAAGACTAGTCCGCTTTGTGGGTTGGGTCGTAAAGGTTAGGCTAGCTAACAATTGACATAGTATGGATAAGTATTATAAACTTAAGGCTACAGGATGACTACAAAGTCTGAAGTATTGCTAATTAGGTTGAGGCGTGATGACGACGAGAAGCTTGAACCAATCCCTTGGTTAATACACTTCAAGCCCGACGTTCACTAGCTCTTGCAAACTTACTCCTACTGACTTGTGAAATATTTGTTTTCAAATTTTAGGGTGATGGAAATAGCTCGTGCATGAATGCCTATTTATACTACAAGGTGCTTACTAGTTTACTGAAATTATGCATGTGAATGGTATAATTCATATACATTGTTATTGTATGTTACTATTCGTGATGATCACCTTTTCTATAATACTATTTAAGGAATAGCTACTATTGGTAAATTGAAATGAAACTGGAACAAGACGTATCATGTGAACAATTTCAAATAGTGGTAGGACATTGTATGCAAAGTGAAATGATGATGCTAGTTCATTCATTTTGAATATCACTGATTGACTTTTAGATAGCCTTGCACATTTGAAACGAACGTCAAGTTATATTGTTGATTTAGTAAAGTCTAAATATTGGTTCCTTTATATTTTGATTATTCACGCATGAATGAATTCATAAATAATATAGTCGTGCGACGTTGTTTCGCGTAGTGCAAAAATCAAATATGATTTTTATCGTTACGCGATCTTTAAAGTACCCCTTTTTGATCCGTAAATAAAATGACGATTTATGCGCGTTATTATAACTCTTGACTAGCACGAAATATTGTATGTCGCTTGAAGGATAACTTTTATTGGGAAAATAACGATACTTTTGGAATAGCTTGCGATACATACTTTACATAACGGAACAAAGGTTCTACATTTTTCCGGAGGTTCACATTCCACCCCATGTTATATGCAATTTTTGTCCCAAAAGCAAGTACGTCTTGGTAGATCGAGGGTTTTGGTGAATAGGTGAGGGTATTTTTCCCTGAATTGGTCTTCGCGTTCCCAAGTGTACTCTGGACCTCTTCGTGCGTTCCAACGGACTTTAACGATGGGTATACGGCTTCGCTTGAGTTGCTTGACCTCGCGGTCCATAATCTCTACGGGTTCTTCAACGAAATTGAGTTTGTCGTCGAGTTGGATTTCCTCCAGAGGAATAACGAGTGTGTCATCGGACAAACATTTCTTTAGGTTACAAACGTGAAACACATTGTGTACTCGACTAAGTTCTTGAGGTAATTCCAAACGGTAAGCTACTGGACCAATCCTTTCTATGATTCTAAAGGGTCCAATATAACGAGGGTTCAACTTTCCACGCTTCCCAAATCGCATCACACCCTTCCAGGGTGCGACCTTGAGCATAACCTTATCTCCAACTTCAAACTCAAGGGGCCTACGCCTCTTGTCAGCATAGCTCTTTTGTCGATCACGTGCCGCTTGCATGCGATCCCTAATCTTGAAAATCTTTTCCGTAGTCTCGTGAATAATCTCTGGTCCGGTAAGTTATGTTTTTCTAACTTCAGCCCAACAAACAGGCGATCGACACTTTCTACCGTAAAGTGCTTCGAACGGTGCAACTTTAATGCTCGTGTGATAACTATTATTCTACGAAAATTCTACTAGAGGTAAATGTCTATCCCAACCATTTCCGAAGTCAATCACGTAAGCTCTTAGCATGTCCTCTAATGTTTGAATGGTTCTCTCACTCTGACCATCGGTCTGAGGGTGATAGGCAGTACTCAGGTTCAACTGCGTACCTAATGCTTTATGCAAGGATTGCCACACTCTCGAAGTGAAATGGCTATCACGATCAGAGATGATTGACACCGGTATGCCATGTCTTGCTACTATCTCCCTCATGTAGAGTCTCATCAATTTTTCTGTTGAATCCATCTCTTTCATTGGCAAAAAGTGCGCAGACTTAGTAAGATGATCAACAATGACCTAAATCGAATCGTATCCTGCTGCTGTTATGGGTAGTTTTGTGATGAAATCCATTGTTATCTTCTCCCACTTCCATTCTGGTATATCGGGTTGGACCAATAAACCAGAGGGCCTTTGATGTTCGGCTTTAACCTTACCACAAGTCAGGTATTACATATGTGGCGATGTCAGCCTTCATGTTTAGCCACCAATATAACATCTTCAAGTCATGGTACATTTTTTTGGCTCCTGGATGAATAGAATACTTTGACTTATGCCATTCGTTCATAATTAAAGATCTCATGTCACCGTAACATGGTAACCAACTCCTATTATCTAAAAATGATGTTCCATCAGTGCGGGCTTCTAATTTCTTTAACATGCCTTCAATATCTTCTGCTTCAATGTTTTCGCTCTTGACTGCTTCCTTCTGAGCCTCAAGGATTTAGGACGGAAGGTCCAAGCCAATGGTCATAACCAAGGCTCTTACTCGCAATGGTTCGATTCTTTCCTTTTGACTCAAGGCATCTACTACGACATTTGCCTTGCCTGGGTGATAACGAATTTTGCAATCGTAATCACTTAGGAGTTCTATCCATCAGCGTTGTCTCATATTGAGGTCTTTTTGGTCTAAGATGTGTTGTAGGCTCTTATGATCGGTAAATACTATACATTTTGTGCCATACAAGTAGTGTCTCCATATCTTCATGGCGAACACTACTGCTCTTAGCTCCAGATCATGAGTGGTGTAGTTCTTCTCGTGGATCTTTAGTTGCCTAGAAGTGTATGCAATAACCTTCATTCTCTACATTAGTACCGCACCTAACCCTTTTATGGATGCATCACAGTATACCACAAAATCTTCATTGCCTTCTGGCAGTGCTAAAATAGGTGCAGCACATAGTTTCTGCTTCAATAGCTGGAAAGCTTCTTCCTGTTCTTCACCCCAATTGAAATTCTGGTTCTTCTGTGTAAGCTTAGTCATAGGCTTAGCTATTTTGGAGAATCCTTTGATGAATCTCATATAGTAGCCTACAAGACCTAAGAACTGGCGAATCTCTGAAGGAGTGGTTGGGGATGCCCCATTCTTAACTGCTTCAATCTTAGCTGGGTCTACGTGAATACCACTGCTATCAATAACGTGACCGAGGAATTTTACCGTATTGACATAAAATTCACACTTGGAAAATTTGGCATACAGTTCTTCTTTCTTCAACAACTCTATAATAGTTTTCAGGTGTTCCTCGTGTTCTTTCTCATTGCGAGAGTATATGAGAATATCGTCGATAAACACAATTACAAACTTATCCAAGTATGGTTTGCACACACGATTCATGAGGTCCATGAACACCGCAGGTGCGTTGGTCAAACCAAAAGGCATAACTCGGAACTCATAGTGTCCGTATCGTGTTCTGAAAGCAGTCTTGGGAATATCTTCTTCTCTATCCCTTAACTGATGATAACCTGACCTTAAGTCAATTTTTGAGTAAGTCATCGATCCTTGGTAAGGGATAACGATTTTTTACTGTAAGTTTGATCAACTCACGGTAATCAATACACATTCGAAAGGATCCATCCTTCTTTTTGACAAACAAGATTGGTGCTCTCCACGGAGAGGAATTCTATGAAGATTAACACTTTTTTCCTATGTCATATAGTCCATAAATAAAATCATGAAATTAATGGATCTGATAATTTATGATAACATGGTGTTTAAGATATAAACATGTTTAGTTATAAATTAGGGTTTTATAAAGTTAATAAAAACAAACTTTTATAAATCAATACACTGATAATAAAAGGGTTTTTTATTTCGTGTTTTCATAAGTGAGGTAGAGCCTAAATATAAAATAATAAACGCCTCATGACAATCCAAAATGATAAGAAACTCAAAAACCGATTTACAACGAAAAAAGATACGTAATTACGAGTTTACAACGAGAAATACTTTATAAACTATTTTTTTAGATAAAAACACTATTCATTACAGCAACTTCAAGTTTTTAAAACATCAAAAAATATGATATAACTTTTAAACTACGAGGATCGTACTCGAAAAGAATCGCTAAAAACGGAACATAATGAATAAACTACGACAATTTCGATAATTAAAGTTATAAAAAGTAATTTTATAAACTATGAACAGTAGCAAGTACTATTCACATCAGAGACCCAACTTTGTAAAATATAATAAATCTTTTTTATACGAGAACGTACTCGAAGGAATCACTAAAATCGGGATTAAAACGAATAAGTTATTACGATTACAAGTTTACGCTAATTAAAACCCTAAAACGAGTAAGGAGCTGTCGTGAACAGTAAAAACACTATTCATCGCAGAATATCAAAAACTTGAAAATGTAATATTTTGATCACTCGTCTTACTACGAAGACGTGGGCATAAGAAACGTCAAAATCGGGCTTAAAACGCAAAAAGTTATGCTAAGTTTTTACTAAAATGGTAATTTAAAACGTTTTAACTTATTTAAACACCATTTTAAATACCCAAAACCATTAGTTGGTGATTGAGCTATATAGAATATTATGTGGTTATCGAAGTACTATATTACTAGGGAGTTTCATAATGAGCCTCTTTTCGAATGCGTTCGACGAGTTTATAGGATTTGACGATTTAAAGTGTCCTAACGTCCTCGGCTCCTCGAACGTCATGTCCAGACCTCTTTAAATGTGTGATAGCCCGAACGATAGTACAGTAACCAACTTATAAAGATTATATTCAAGTACTCGGTACTTATACGACCTATGATAATTTAGGTTGCATTCGATCTTTTACGTGACGCTTTATCTGCGATATTTAGATTATCAGAACTCAAGGTGAGTTCATAGCCCCACATTTTTACGATTTCAATGATTTATAATTATGGGGTGGAAACATGCTTTGTTTTATAAATTGGACGCAAGTATTGATTACATGTTGCCTAAGTAGCGATAACCCAAGTTGAGCCCATTATCATGAACTGGCCAATTGCAAAATAGATGTAGTTGGGAATTAACATTATGATCGCGAATGTGGTTATTTTAAATCTATACGGGAAAACGACCTCCCCGTTCGGGTGACTAGCTATCACCGAGAACGAACGTTTATATCCATGTCAAATTTGGGGATGTTTTTGGGTTGAACATCTATTCGGGCAGAAAATTTGCGAAATATAATAGTTAAATTTGCAAGAAAGATCCGCGAGCCTCAGTGAAAATGTAATCTAGTTTGTGAGATTATTATTGCAAGAAAGATCGTCGAGCTTCAGTGTCATGAGCTTAGGAAAATGTAATCTGGTTTTGTGATGCCTGCATGTGTTGCATTATCACGCCTGCATATTATGATTTATCAAACCTATGAATTCACCAACATTATTGTTGACGTTTTAAAGCAATGTTTTTCAGGAGATCAGTAAGCATAAGGTGCCAAGGATACATTGGTGATTTTGTTTTGGGAAGTCATGCTAAAGATATGGTTGTTTTATGTTGTAAACCAGTATCTTTGTAATAATAATCAGGAACAAGTTAAAGCTTCGGGCTATTTGTATCAAATATTTGTTAAATCCAATGTATCAGTTTTAAAATGACTTTTTGGTCGTTCTATATATATCTTGTGTTATTGATCTATGAAGTAACACGCCCCGGACCCTTATTCCGCTGCGACCCAATTTGGGGGTGTTACAGATTGGTATCAAGAGCCAAGGTTATAGAGAACCAGGTCAAATGTTTTTGCTGGACTATAACCGTTTTCAAACAACGAATTCATACAACGGGGTTTTACACGGGACATACACATGTGCATACATTCATGCATACACTACTTGTTTGCATTAGTTAGTTTTACTAGATGCTTACATTATGCATATACGTGTTCATATTATAGTACGTACGTTACTATGAGGGTATATTGTAGATATACAAAGATGAGTTTGCATTCTTTCACGCAACTCTATAATTATTTATATAAGGGTTATTTATATAAATAGGGGAACACTTCTTTAGGCAAGATAGTGCGATAAGCTCGTAGGTCCTAAGCGCTGCCTAAACATTAAGCTATCGAATATGATACCTTACCATCATTCCTTTATGCCATGAGCGCATATTCATATTTACCATACCAGCCTTATATAATATATTTATATAAGTCAAGTTTTGCTTGTTGCAAGCAGTTATGTTTTCATTATCAACGGTTACCCACACGTCTGTTTATATTAATTCCGAGCCATGGAGATTCCAGTAAGCTTCTGATGAGGAGATAGAGGGACCAATGAAGGATCGGCCTCTATCTGCTGATGCCTCACCTACAGCCCTATCACCAGGCTATATTGCTGAATTCAATCCGGAGGAGGATGAGGAGGACCTGGAGGAGGATCCTGCTGACCATCCTGCCGACGGATGAGACAATTATGATAATGAGTCATCTGATGATGACAACGATGATGATGATGTTGAGAAGGATGAGGAGGACGAGGAGGGGGAGGAGCATCTAGCTCCAGTCGACCCTCCTACTGTACCTGCAGATGATCCTGTCCCCTCAAGCTGAGAATACAGAGGCATTTGAGACTGAGAAGTCTGCTTCTACACCACCTACCTCTCCACACCATATCATCTTGTCTTTTGAGACCAAATCCCGTACAGTATGGATGTCTATTTAACACCATACTCCACGATCACCATCTGCTAAGGCAGGCATTACCGAGTTTGCTGCTGCACTACCTTCATCATCACCACCACCAGAGAATGTTGAGTCACTTAAAGATAACATAAGAGTCTAGCATCTAGAATCTTGAGAGGCACCCTGGCCATAGACAAATAGATTTGTCAGTGTAGCTTATTTTGTATTCCACTAAACTTGAGTAATACTCGGTTGGTAGTGTTAATAAAAAGCTTGTACTCTTTTACTCATGTAAAACGATGTATTAAGTATTAACTTACGCTGTTGGTTATGATCATGCTACTGTACGATGGGGATTTATTTATGCCATGGTTGCTGTTATCTTATATCTATGCATAACGTGGTCTCACCTTACCTACTTGTTGGGATCACGGAGTGTCATGATTTTCCCTTGAATGAAACTTCAAACAATTTTCTACTTATATCTTGTTTTGTGTGCGTATTCATAGAACGCGTTTACTTTTAGAAATCAAATTAGTAACCCTATCAACTAAGCAGACCTTCACTCCGTCTTACTATAAAGTTGGCATCATCTTATACCAAATCCTAAGCTGAGAAGCCAAGACACATTACTAGTCGCCCTAAGACAATTTCGCTATCGAATTTGCTCGCCATTAGAGGATTTACTAAATCGCCCATTCGAAATCAACTTAATGCCTGTAGAACTTGGTAGTTTTGATGCTATAATCGGTATGGATTGGTTGGCGAGGTACCAAGCGGTCATTATGTGTGCCGAGAAGATTGTTCGCATCCCCTGGAGAAATAAAACTTTAATCATACACGGTGATGGAAGTACCCAGGGAAATGTGACACGATTAAACACCATTTCGTGCACTAAAGCGCAGAAGTACATGGAAAAAGGATTTCCTATCTTTTTGGCACATGTCACTGCAAAAGAGGTTGAAGACAAGTCGGAGAAGAAGCGACTTGAGGACGTATCAATTGTTCAAGACTTTCCTGAAGTGAGGTATTCCTGAGGACTTGCCGGGACTTCCTCCGACTCGACAAGTGGAGTTTCAAATTGATTTGGTACCTGGTGGCTGCCACCTGTATCACGTGCACCTTATTGATTGGCGCCTCCCGAATGAATGAGTTTTTCTGAGCAACTGAAAGAGCTGTCCCGCAAGGCTTTATATAGACCACAGTTCCTCACCTTGGGGAGCCCGGTCCTTGTTGTCAAGAAGAAAGACGGATCATTCCGGATGTGCATTGATTACCGGGAACTAAATAAACTAACGGTGAAGAACCGTTATCCGCTCCCAAGAATTGATGACCTGTTTGATCAACTCCAAGGGTCGAGTGTTTACTCAAAAATCGACCTAAGGTCAGGTTATCACCAATTAAGGGTTCGAGAAGAAGACATTCCGAAGACTGCCTTCAGAACTCGTTACGGCCACTACGAATTTCAAGTTATGCCGTTTGGTTTGACAAACGCACCTGCTGTATTCATGGACCTTATGAATCGGGTGTGCAAACCATATCTGGACAAATTCGTAATTGTCTTTATTGATGATATTTTGATCTATTCCAAGAACAAGCAAGAGCACGAAGAGCATCTGAAGATAATATTGGAGTTGTTAAATAAAGAGGAGTTGTATGCCAAGTTTTCCAAATGTGAATTTTGGATTTCCAAAGTACAGTTCCTCGGTCATGTGATCGATAGTGAAGGAATTCATGTGGATCCAGCCAAGATTGAAGCTATTAAGGATTGGACATCTCCTAAGTCACCAACGGAGATTCGTCAATTTTTAGGTCTTGCTGGATACTATCGAAGATTCATTGAAGGGTTTTCGAAGATCGCCAAACCAATGACTAAGCTTACTCAAAAGAAGGTCAAATTTGTTTGGGGCGATAAGCAAGAAGCAGCTTTTCAACTGTTGAAGCAAAAGTTATGCAGTGCACCAATCCTTGCATTACCAGAAGGAAGCGAAGATTTCATCGCATACTGCGACGCTTCAAAGAAGGGTTTGGGCGCTGTATTGATGCAAAGAGAAAAAGTGATTTCTTATGCATCACGACAGTTGAAGATTCATGAGAAGAACTATACAACGCATGATTTAGAACTTGGAGCTGTGGTGTTCGCTCTCAAGATCTGGAGACATTATTTATATGGAACTAAGTGTACGGTGTTCACCGATCACAAGAGTTTGCAACACATCTTAGATCAAAAAGAGTTGAACATGAGGCAACGCCGATGGTTAGAGTTGCTAAGTGATTACGATTGCGATATTCGTTATCACCCGGGGAAAGCAAATGTCGTTGCTGATGCTTTAAGCAGGAAAGAACGAGAACCGCCGCTAAGAGTTCGAGCATTGGTTATGACTATTAGTTTGGACCTTCCCAAACAGATCTTAAGTGCTCAGACCGAAGCGCAAAAACCTGAGAACATTAAGAGTGAAGACGTTGGGGGAATGTTGGTTAAAAATGCTAAATTTCCAGAAGCAATTAGAGAACAAAAGTTGGAACCACGTGCGGATGGAACCCTGTGCCTCAATGGCAGGAGCTGGTTACCGTGTTATGGCGATTTGCGGACTTTTGACATCCTAAAAAAAAATAAAGAAAAAATAGAAAAAAAAAGAGGTGGGGGGTAGAAAAAGAAAAAAAATAGAGAAACAAAAAAAAAATAATAAAAAAAGAATAAAAAGGGGGAATGTAAAAAAAAAAAAATATATATAAATTTATTTAAAAAAAATTTATATAAAAAAAAAAAAAATCAAAATACTCATCATCCGAGTTTCTGACAAAATGTACCACGACATGCGAACTTTATGGTGGCCCACATGAAAGCCGGACATAGCCACTTAAGTTAACAAGTTGTTTGACCTGTGCTAAGGTCCAGGCCAACATCAAAGTCAACAGATTGTATGGTAACAACCTAAAATACCCGAATGGAAGTGGAACAACAGCACCATGGATATTGTTACAAAGCTCCTAAGACGACTCAAGGCTATTACACAATTTGGGTACATCGTTGACCAGACTCACTAGTCCTGCAATCTTCACACCAATGAGAGAGACTGATCCTTTAGATAAACTTGCAAGATTTACCTAAAGGAGGTGGTCACGAATCACATGGATACCTGTCCTCAATCATTTGGTCGGACCCGAGATTCGCATCCAATTTCTGGAGGTCACTTCAGAACGCTTTGGGTACAAATTTGGATATGAGTACTGCGTACCATCCACAAACCGACGGGCAAAGCGAGAGGACCATTCAAACTCTCGAGGATATGTTGCGTGCTTGTGCAATCGACTTTGGAAAGGGTTGGGTTAACCATTTGCCATTAGTCGAGTTTTCATACAACAATAGCTATCACGCTAGCATCAAAGCCGCACCATTCGAGGCACTTTATGGTCGAAAGTGTCGTTCACCTGTTTGTTGGACTGAAGTTGGAGAAGCTCAAATACTCGGTCCAGAACTAATTCAAGAGACCACTGAGAAAATCATTCAGATCAAACAAAGGATGCAAGCTGCTCGTGATCGACAGAAGAGTTATGCTGACTTGAAGCGTAAACCGATGGAATTCCAAGTCGGGGACAAAGTCATGCTTAAGGTCTCGCCTTGGAAAGGGGTTGTACGTTTTGGCAAACGGGGGAAGTTAAACCCTAGGTATGTTGGACCTTTTAAGGTGATAGAAAGAGTTGGAGAAGTTGCTTACAAGCTTGAACTTCCCGAAGAATTGAGCCGAGTTCATAATACGTTTCATGTATCTAACCTGAAAAAGTGTCATGCCGACGAACCATTAGCCGTTCCGTTGGATGGACTTAATTTGGACGACAAACTCCATTTTGTTGAGGAACCGGTAGAAATAGTGGGCCGTGAAGTTAAACGGTTGAAGCGAAGTCGGATTCCATTGGTTAAAGTTCGATGGAACTCCAAGAGAGGTCCTGAGTTCACGTGGGAGCGTGAAGACCAATTCAAGAAGAAATATCCACACCTCTTCACCAAGACCACACCGTCGTCAAGTGCTGCATTGTGAGCCTTGAGGACAAGGCTCGTTTAACGGGGGAAGTCTATAACACCCTGTGTTTTCAAGTCTTTGACGACGTCGATAACTATGCTATTTATTTTTAGTATTGTACGCGTTTGCTTGTAATTTCATGAATTAAGTTTAAATCGCGTAAGCTAAAAATTAGCGTTCAATGTAAACGGGCATCAAACAATTAAATGTTTACATCAAGCAAGGGTTATATAATTATTTTAAGGATAATTATTAACTTTGTTCATTTTATTTTTATCGGATACGTAAAGTGTATACGTTTCGCGATAAATTACGTTTAGGCACTCCCGGAACCACAAAAACTTTTCTACGCTTCAACAAATACCCACTTTTATACCCAATACATAAAAGTTACAAAATATATCATCCACATCTTATGTATTACCGAAAATCTTGCATTGTGTACAAGAAATATAACAAAACACTTCCTTTGGTCAAAGTGACACCATACTTCTTTAAATGCATACCATACTTCATCATGTCCTAACCATACTTCATTATTGCAACACCATGCCTACCATACCTTGACTAAGAACCATCACTTACACCATACTTTGACTCCTAGACCATGCTTTGTACTATACTTACATGTATACATAAAGAGAAGTATCACATATGCATAACACTTAACTAGAAAATCAAACACAACCTTCTTTTCCTCTCTATATTGCCACGGCTCAATAAGCCATCTCAAACAAACCATACAAAATTTTTATAACCCATTTACATACACTCTCATATCATATCTAAGATACCTCAAAGTATTTTGAAGCCTTGATTAATTATTTACAAATATTGAAGCAAGAAATCAAGATTTGGGTTTTCTTAAGAAAATAAGGGTTTTCTTAAGTGCAAGCTTTGGTTTTAAGGCTAAACACGGGTTTAGCATTTGTTTCTCATCATCATCATATCTCATAAGGTCTACCTTAAACCTTATTTCTTAGTTTTATGAGTTTTTAAAATATGATATATCTATTTAGTGAAATCACCATTAAATAACTTTGAACATGAAAAAATTATAATTTTTTCTTGTGATTATGATTTTGTACACTTTGTCACATATAATGATATTGGTAATATCATGAAATAAAGAGATATAAAAGTCTGTACAATCTTGGTTTAAGTATAAAAAGTTCATATGTAAAAACTTGTAAATTAAAAGTTACGTAAAGAAATTATGATTTCATGTAAAATAACAACTTGTGATCTTGATGATCTTGGACAAAATGACTTTGATGGGATTATGGACATAATATACATATGATATATGATATATATAAAGTATAAGACTTGTAGTAAAAAGTATAAAAGTGTAAAATAACAAGACAAAGCCAAAAATGAACTTAAGAATGTTAGTAAACATCTGTCCCAAAGTGCCTTAAAAAATATACTTATTTTATGTTTTTAAACGATAATACATTTTTCACACGATTAGAAAAAGGTAAAAACGTGTTAAACGGATTAATAACGAAAAATGTTACGTTAAAAACGAGTTATACGATTAATAAACTAGGTCGATAAGGTAAATTTTTAAAAAACAATTTTATACAATTTTATAAACACAAGTATTAAAAATTTTAATAAATAATACAGACTTTTTAAGATTCCAAAATAATAAGAAATCGTAATTTTTCAATTTATAACGAACAAGTTATGAATTTCGCGATTACGACTATTAATACTTTTGATAAAAACTATTTTATAAAAGTTACTATTCATACAGAAAGTTATATTTTTGTAAACCTCATAAAATTATAGAACTTTCAAAAACGAGAACGTCCTCGAAATAATCACTAAAAACGGAGCTATAACGAATAAAATACGACATTTACGGGTTTACGACAACAAAAACGATTTTATAAAAGTTCTATCTGGTGTGAACAGTAAAAAGTTACTGTACACCAGAGTTTCAAATATCGAAAATGTCAAAATTAATATAACTCGTCCTAATACGAAAAGAATGGCATAAGGAAACGCGAGAATCGGGCCTTAAAACGCAAAGTTATGCTAGTTTTCCTAACGGTAATTATAAACGTATTTAACTTATAAAACACAATTTTTCCAAAACCATTATTGGTATTGAGCTATATAGAATATATGTTGGTTAACAAATACTATATACTAGGGAGTATTTCATAATGAGGCCTCTTCGGATGCGTTTCGACTAGTTGTTGGATTACGATTTACAAGTGTCCTAATCTCCTCGCTACGTCATGTCAGACCTCTTTAATTTGATAGCCGAACGAAGTACAGGTAACACTATAAAGATAAATTCAAGTACTCATGTATTTAACGACCTATGATATTTTAGGTTTGCTATTCGATCTTTTACGGACGCCTTATCTGCTATATTTGGATTATCTGAACACAAGGAAGTTCAAAAGCCCCACACTCTTACAAGTTTTACTGTTTTACAATTATTTGGGGTTGAAAACATGCTTTGCTTTACAAATTGGAACGCAAGAAACATTTTGCATGATTACAATGTTTGCCTAAGTAGCGGAATAACCCAATTTAAGCCCATACATGAACTGTCACTTGCATATATTAGTTGGGAATTACATTATGTAGAGCGCGAATGTTTATTTAATAGATCTATTCGTGAAACGACCTCGCCCGTTCGGTGACTTGCTATCACCGAGAACGAACGATAAAACATGTCGAATTTTAGGAATGGTTTTTTCGGGTTAAAACTCATTGCGGTCTTAGTAGCAATATTATGCGAACAAGACTGTCGAGCTTCAGTAGTCATGAGCTAGGTAAATGTAATCTATTTTTTGGTAGATCTGCATGTGTTGCAATTATCACTAAAAAGTCTTGCGGCCTACACATTATGATTTTATTCTAAACCTATGAATTCACCAATAGATTGTTGACGTTTTAAGCAATGTTTTCAGGAGATCAATAGGCATGGGATGCCAAGGATGCATTGGGTTACATTTTGGATTGCACGCTTAAAGATTTAGGTGCATCATATTTTGGGAAGTAAAGCTATATGCTTTTGTATTAAGTCTTTCAATTAAATCCAATGTATCATTTTAAACGACTTTTTGTGTCGTTCTTATATATCTTGTGCCGTTGATCTTGAAGTAACACGCCCCGGACCCTTATTCCGCTGCGACCCAATTTGGGGGTGTTACATAATTTGCCATTTAACTATCTTTGCAGGTACTGGTCCTTGTGGAATTGAACCTATTAGAAACTCTTCTGAAGATGGTTTATCCACTCTTTCCTCCATGTAGGCTTCAACATCCTCCTCAGTGCCATACTTTGCAAATTCGGGCTTCTTTTGCAATCCTTTCCTTGCCAAAGATTTTCTTTTAGTATATCTTAAAACTGGCTTTTTAATCTCAAATTCCTCTTCTCTCTTCACTGGCTTTTATCCTTCTCTTTAGCAACAGAAACATCCTCCCTTGTATCAGACTTTAGCTTCTTGGAAGATTCTGTTTGAAGCTCTATACTAGTTCTTTTCCTACTCTCTTTCTCTGTATCCATAGGCACAAACCTTTCCATGCTTCTCATCAAATACTCAAATTTTTCTTTAAGTTCATCTGTAAGCTTCTTTATCTGAGCCAATTTCCATCTACCCTGATTCTTCAAATAAGTGGCCATATACTGTCTTTGCTGAGCCTGAGTCATTGGTTTATCTCTTTGAGCTTTTGCCTTTTGCTCTGCAATAAGTTTTCTTCTCTGACTTATCAAACCCACCATTCTCTAAGCATAATCAGCCTCAGATACATCTTCTCCTGCAATCTCTTTGACTAGATCTGCATTTGCTTCCAATTTAGCCTGAATTGTGTCCTAATATTCTTTTGTATAAAACTGAGCAGCCTCTTGCACTTGAGCCATTCTTTTCTTTTGAGCTTCAGACAACTCTAACTCTTCTTGCAATCTTTTTGCAGCCAATTCATCCTGTCTTTTTAGTTCTTCTCTCCTTGCATTTTTAGCCTCTTCCTCAGCTTGTATTCTTGCTATTTCTGCCAAACTAGCCTGCTCTTCTCTGATTTGTCTCTTTGTTCTTTTGGTCTGAGGAGTCTCTTCAAGTACTGCCTTTCCTTCTCTTTGACTAGCACTAACATGTTCACCACCAGAACTAACTTTTTCACTAGCAGACTTAATATCTGTGAAACCAGTACTAACATCTTCGAAACCAGTACTAACATCTTCAGCATCCAGTCTCCTCCTTACTCCAGTCTTAACATTACTCCTTTTGGTCTTGATTTGACTAAGGGCTTCAGCTAGAGTTTCAACTGCTTCTAAACCTTGAGGACTAATATTTGTTTCTCCTGAAGATTTGCTTTGTTTGGGAGTCTCAAAAACTTCTGATTTATCTTTTTGTAAATTCCTCCCATGTTTGGAAGAATTTTCAGCAGCCTCATCTTCTGAATCAGTGAGAACCACTCGTCTGCTCTTGACAACCTTTTCCATTTTCTTAACTTTCTTCACCAACTTCACTATTGCATTACCCATAGTCCGCTTAGTCTGCTTGAGATCCTTCTCCAAGCTTTCAATCCTGGTCATTAACTGTGAAACCAGTTGAAAAAGATCATCTATTGACATGTGCCCTGTTTCTGCCTCATGAGTATGAGTAGGAGCCTGGTTTTGTAGAATGTCAGATTCTTGTCTAGGTGAAGATGGTTGGTGTTCAAGTGATGGTTGCTTAAAGGGGTGCTCCATGGTGTCATGTTCAGGTGCAGTAGAAGGTGATGAAGGTTTAGATGTTGGTTCAGTTACAGGTGTAGGTGGAATGGTGGTGGACTCAGGTGGTACAGGTTGAGATGTAGGTGATGGTGGAACTGTAGAGGATGATGGTTAAGATTGAGTTCCAGCTCGATCTGCTTGACCTGTATTTTAAGCAACAACATGCAACATAGCAGGCAATAAAGGTCTTGGTACCCCCCTAAAACCCCTTTTCATGTTTCTAAAAATCTTTTTGGTCAAGGCCACATCCAAATAAGGGTGTTTACTTTCAGTTTGTATTTCCAAAATCATTTGTATAAAGCGAGGGTACATTAAAAACTTAGTTTTACTTTTCAAATTAGCCACCATTCCATCAAAAATCAATTTTGAAAAGTTATAAACCCTGCCAGTGGAAAGACAAATCAAAGCAGTTGCAATATTGCTACCAAATTGATCCCATCCACCACTTTTAGGGCTTATGCAGTGTAAAATATGATGGACCAAGAATCGCCATTGGGGTGTGAAAAAGCTTTTCCAAAAAGTAAAAGAACCATCAGTTGGATACCCCATATTCCCCATTCCCTCAAAAATCTTAGTATTTGGCAACATAGAAATCCCTGAAGCATCGACTAATTGAAGCTTACTTTGAACAGATGCCTCAGTGATTGTATACTCAAGAGTATCTATGGTTGCTCTTAGTTCTAGAGTCCCATCAGCAAGAGTTGAGGCAGTTGCAGTCTGCCAAAACTGTTTGACTAGGGAGTCATGGATAGTAGGATTGTGAGTCAAGGCATACCTGATATGCGAGCCTTTTAAGAAATCTACAATCTCTGTAAACCCTGCACTTTCTTCAGGTTTCTTTAAGAATCCCACTTAGTTATGCTTGTCTCAGTATTTCATGGAAGCCATTCATTGAAATTGTATTAAAAAGGTTGTGATTGTTGGTGATTATCAACTGGGTTGGACTCTTTTTGGTAACTGAGTACTGATTGTAGCTACTAATTGACTTTATATGCGAAAAGATAATGAATTTCAATTTGTCCCTCCGAGAAAATAGGCTCTTTTTAATGAAGAAAACTATTTTTAGGTGAGATAAAACAGTAAATATCTAATTTGTATCATTATCCGCTTAAATATCCCCGCAATTTGCTATAAGGGTCATATTTAGAGAAAAGTCAAAGTTGTGAGACCAAACAGTACTAACGACTAGTTACCAGGATTAATATTGGCCTACCAGACTTAAATCTGGTCAACCAATATTAATAATTGAGTGTCAGAACCAACAATAAGCTTACTAGGATTAACATTGGCCTACCAGACTTAAATCGGTCAACCAGTATTAACAATTTATTGTCAGAACTAACAATAAGCTTACCAGGATTAACTAGTAAACTACTAGAATTAATATTGACAATACCAGAATTAACTTTTTCACAACTTCACATGCTCCAATCCTTCATGCAATCCAAGTATAACCTGAAAACGTTAAGCCACACACAAAATATACTACATAACTTATTTGAAAACACTATGATTCTAGATCTAGTATATTTTAATAACTACTAAAAATAAGATAACCTATCATAATTAATTCTACTAACTAGTATTACTAGGTTACAAACTATACATTTAATCCTCCCCTTAAATGTAGCTATGGGTTTATCATACCAATATTAACCACTAAGAAGTTGAACCTTGGTCCATCAAAAGCTTTGGTCAATAAGTCCGCTACATTAAAGTCTGTGTGAATTTTCTCCACCTTAATGATCTTCTTCTCATAAGAATCTCTTATAAAATGGTGTTTGATCTCAATGTGCTTTGTCTTGGAGTGATACACCGGATTCTTCACAATGCAGATGGTGCTTTCATTATCAATGTGGATTTTGGTATTCATGAAATTGAAACCATAGTCCAGCATTTGATTTTGAATCCACAACACTTGTCCACAGCAACTTGCAGCAGCTACATATTCAGCTTCTGTTGTAGAGGTAGCCACTATAGTTTGTTTCTTGCATTGCCATGAAATTAATCTTCTTCCAAGAAATTGACAACCACCGGTTGTGGATTTCCTGTCAAGATTTGCCCCAGCATAGTCACTATCTGAGTAAGCTTCCAGGTCAAAAGGTGATTCTCGAGGATACCATAAGCCCAAATTGGGTTTGCCCTTAAGGTACTTAAAGATTCTCTTCACAGCATTTAGATGTGAAGTCTTGGGAGTAACCTGAAAACGAGAACAAGCACATACTGCAAACATTATATCAGGCCTAGAGGCAGTTAAATACATGAGAGAACCTATCATGGATCTGTATAAGTGTACATCCACATCATCAGCTTCCTCATCTTTTGTCAACGCCATCTTGGTCTCCATTGGGGTTATTGCAGTTTTCACACTTGCAAGGTCAAACTTTTTCAGCATATCTGCAACATACTTGTCTTGAGAAATGAAAATTCCATCTGTCTTTTGTTTGACTTGCAATCCAAGGAAGAATATGAGTTCACCCATAGAACTCATTTGAAATATGCCTTTCATCAAGGCCTCAAATTCATCACACCAAGACTTTCTAGTAGAGCCAAAAATGATATCATCAACATACACTTGAACCAGCATGATATCCTTCTTGTCCTTCTTAATAAACAAAGTCTTGTCAATAGTACCCCTCCTGTATCCATGCGTCTCGAGAAATGTTGATAGAGTAGCATACCAAGCTCTAGGAGCTTGATGTAGTCCATATAAAGCTTTGACAACCTTATAAACCTTCTTAGGATGATCAGGATCAACAAAACCAGGAGGTTGAGAAACATACACCTCTTCATCTATAGTGCCATATAGAAATGCACTTTTTACATCCATTTGGTATACTATGAACCCCATAAATGAGGCAAAGGCTAAAAATAACCTGATAGCTTCTATTCTTGCCACAGGAGCAAAAACCTCATCATAGTCAATACCCTCTTCCTGTCTGTGACCTTGGGCCACTAATCTTGCCTTATTTCTGACAACTACTCCTCTTTCATCCCTTTTGTTTCTGTATACCCATTTTGTTCCAATCACCTTTGCTCCATGAGGTAGATCTACTAGAATCCATACCTGTTGCAGCCTAAACTGTAACAACTCCTCTTGCATAGCTTCAACCCAACTGTCATCTGTTAGAGCTTCAGAAATCTTTTTAGGTTCCTCCTGAGATAAGAAGCAGGCAAACAAACAATGTTGTTGATCTTTGTGATTGTTCCTTTGCTGCTTTTGAACATCACTTACAAGTGCATGTGCTCCTGAATGTTGTTGCACTCTGCTTCTAGTTTGCACAGATGATTTAGGATCACCAAGTATTTGACTTTGTGGGTGAATGTTGTGAATCCTAAGAGTAGGAATGGGACTAACAGCTACTTCTGTTGGTAAGTTGTTGAAATCATGGACCATACCCTCGTCATCATAAGAAGCCTCATCAAAAATCCCTTTCTGAGGCTTGTTAAAAATTGTGAGCTCTGGCATATCTGAATCATCTTGATCAGCATGTTGAGTATTAACTGGGCCACTACCAGAATTAACTGAAGTAGTACTGGTAGCTTTGTTCTTAGGTACTTCCCTTAAATGCTTTTGAGCAAGTTCATCCAATTCTCTTCTAAAAGCTAGAATTTCAGGAGTATCTTCTGAAATGCCAGTAGGATAAGCCTCCTTCTCTTGTGTTTTAAGGTTTTGAAGCTCTGTCAAAGACTCCTCTGCCTTTGAATTAGTAGAAGACTTCCTTGGTCCAACTTTTGCTGCAGTATGCTTGGCTACTGTAGGCACAACAATAAGCTCCTCAGCCTCATCTTCTTCCTCAGAAGCATTTGCATTAGGAGTTTGTAGAGTACCTGCACTGTTAGTCACTTCTGAAGTACCTGCATGTGGGTTAGTTTGATTCTCCAAAGACACAGGAATATAGTTCATAGAATCAGTGAGATAATCAATATCAAACATCCATCTATAACCTACTCCTTTCACATTAGGTTTTTCTTCAAGAAATTTTTACATGCGATATTTACTTCACCATTTTGTTACTAAATTATATACCCTAAAGGCTTTGCTATTTAGTGAGTAACCAACTAAGAAACCCTCATCACACTTTCCATCAAACTTGCCAAGCACACTTAGAGTATCTAAAATGGTAACATGGCACCCAAAAGGTCTTATGTAGCTAATAATTGGTTTGTGGCCAAACAAAAGCTCATAAGGAGTTTTGTTTTGAGGTTTTGTCACCCTTACCCTATTAAAGATATAGCAAGCAGTACTAACTGCTTCTGCCCAAAAAGTAGTTGGTAAGAGTGAGTCTGCTAGCATAGTCCTAGCAGCCTCAATTAGGGTCCTGTTCATTCTTTCAGCAACACCATTCTGCTGTGGAGTTCTGGCATTGCTATACTCTTGTTTTATTCCCTTGTTCCTACAAAATTCAAGCATATCCCTATTCTTAAATTCAGTGCCATTATCTGATCTAATGATTTTAACCCTGTGATTAAGCTAGTTTTTAATTTGTCTAATGAAGTTCTAAAGGATGCCACTAGTTTCATCCTTAGTAGCCAAGAAGAATACCCAACTAAATCTGGTACAATCATCAGTAATTACAAGGCAATAACTTGCATGATTAATGCTTTTTACAGAAGTAGGTCCAAAAAGATCCATATGCAAGGTGTGTAATGGCTTAGTGATTGTTCTATCTAATTTAGCCTTACAGGAGGCCTTGTGTTGCTTACCTTTTTGGCAGGCAACACATGTATGGTCATTTCTGAAAACCTTGGAAGGTAGACCTCTTACAAGGTTTCCCTTCACAAGTTTGTTTAAGTTTTTAAAATTTATATGACCTAACCTCCTGTGCCACAATTTAGATTCATCAGATGTGGCTTTTGCAATCAAACAAGTATAACCTTTTGCAGGAGCAGGTGTCTTCATATCAAAACTGTACATATTGTGTTGCCTAGGGACTTTTAGAAGTATCTGATTTTCATCAGGCATTTTAAAGTCAGGAGACACAACAAGACATTTAGTTTCAGTAAAAAGAACCTTGTGCTGCTTATCACAGATTTGTAATATTGAGAAAAGATTAAAATGCCCAAGTTCTTTTACAAAAGACACACTATCAAAATCTAAATACCACTCTTATTCTATGCCTTACCGAGTTTGTAAGCCTTTTCTACTCCAAAGGTAACCATGTCCCCCCTTAGCAATCTTTCAAAATCATCCAGGTGATCCTTGTTACCAGTCATGTGCCCTGAGCATCCACTATCAAATATACCTCTGTCCTCCATGTTCTTGAGTGGATGATCCTGCACATGAAAAAGAGAAATTAGTTTCTCTTAGGGACCCAGGCCTTTTCAGGCTTGGGTCTGCCTTGTGGTCCTTTAGCATTTACAGTTCGAATAAAATTTATATCCACTAATACAATAGGAGTATGGTCAGTTTTTTCTCCAATTATAACCTGCTGAGGTCTTATCAAGCAGTGCCACCAAATTTCCCTTTACAGCTGAGTATAAGACATTTTGCTAGATTTCAAACATGGGTCATCTCAAAGTGAATGTGATTTTGAAAAATTACTCTTTGATTGAAACTTATTCACCTGCTGTCTTTACAGGGCTAAAACTGTTTAAGGTTACTGGTATATATTTGGTTGTTTAGCTTGAACAGTATTAGATATAAAACTACCATATTAACAATAACCTGACAAAATTAACCATTTATTGCCTAACCTAATTTATAGTTGCCCTAGCCATTATTGAACATTAGTTCCTAACAGAATAAAACATTTGCCCTACCAGTATTGATTGTAACTGGTCTAGGGTACAAAGTGTTAGCATGATTAACCCTGTTTTGCATTGTTTCCATACTGTTTTGAGGCCACCCAACTTACCAGTAATAAAAACCCTTTGATTTTTAATCTCTGCCCTCTCTGCCATTTTCTTTTCATAGAAGTCACAATCTCTGATACAAATGACTTAGGCTGCACAAACAAAACACATTTTCTGATAATGGGGCAGCTCCCAAAGGGAATGGTTGTTTTGAGTGTGGAGCACCAGGGCATTTCAAGAGAGATTGTCCTAAGTTGAAGAATAAGGATGGAGGGAATGGGAATGCACAAGGCTGGGTGTATGCAGTTGGGAATGCAGAGAAGAGAGGGAATGCATCAGGAAACCCGGACTCCAATGTCGTCACGGGTACGTTCCTCTTAAACAACCACTATGCATCTATCTTATTCGACACTGGTGCCGATAGAAGCTTTATATCCACTGCATTTAGTTCCCTGATTAACATCGCCCCAACTCCATTAGAAAATAGTTATGATGTCGAATTAGCTGATAGGAAAATTGTTGGGATAGACACTATTATACGAGGTTGTACTTTAAATTTCTTAGACCATCCGTTCAACATAGATCTAATGCTCGTAGAACTGGGTAGTTTTGACGTCATTATCGGTATGGACTGGTTAAGAAGATGTCACGCCGTGATCGTGTGCGATGAGAAACTTGTTCGAGTTCCCTATGGGAATGAAACTTTGACTTTTCGTGGCAACAAAAGTAGCAACGGGA
The DNA here is from genome assembly GCA_026074375.1 of Tanacetum coccineum. Classification (NCBI taxonomy): domain Eukaryota; kingdom Viridiplantae; phylum Streptophyta; class Magnoliopsida; order Asterales; family Asteraceae; genus Tanacetum; species Tanacetum coccineum. Next base: position 36,865 of record BQNB010015417.1, read on the forward strand.
GAGAATCTCGGTTGACAGTTATCTCATGTTCAAAAGCTCAAGAGTACATGGCGAAGGGATGCCAGGTCTTTTTGGCACAGATATCCGCCAAGAAAGAGGAGGACAAATCGGAAGGAAAGCAACTTAAAGACGTACCTATCGTCAGAGATTTTCCTGAAGTGTTTCCCGAGGACTTGCCAGGTCTTCCTCCGACTCGACCAGTGGAATTTCAGATCGATCTGATTCCAGGAGCCGCTCCCGTAGCTCGAGCACCATATCGATTGGCTCCGTCCGAAATGAAAGAATTGTCGGAACAACTGCAAGAGCTTTCCGACAAAGGATTCATAAGACCGAGTTCCTCACCCTGGGGAGCCCCGGTCTTGTTCGTCAAAAAGAAGGATGGGTCATTCAGGATGTGCATTGACTACCGGGAGTTAAATAAACTGACAGTGAAGAATCGTTATCCACTCCCGAGGATCGACGATTTATTTGATCAACTCCAAGGATCCAGTATTTATTCGAAGATAGATCTGAGATCGGGTTATCACCAGCTTAGAGTACGAGAGCAAGATATTCCAAAGACGGCATTCCGAACTCGGTATGGTCATTACGAGTTCCAGGTTATGCCATTCGGACTAACAAACGCACCTGCGGTATTCATGGACCTCATGAACCGAGTATGCAAGCCTTACTTGGATAAGTTCGTAATTGTCTTCATCGATGACATACTTATTTATTCAAAGGACAAGAAAGAGCATGAAGAACATCTTAAGGCCATTTTGGAATTGCTTAAGAAGGAGAAGTTGTATGCCAAGTTTTCAAAATGTGAATTTTGGATTCCGAAGGTACAATTTCTCGGGCATGTCATTGATAGCAGAGGCATACACGTGGATCCAGCCAAGATAGATTATCAAAGATTGGGCATCTCCTAAGACACCAACGGAGTTCCGCCAGTTTTTAGGTCTTGTTGGGTACTATTGAAGGTTCATCGAGGGATTTTCAAAGATTGCTAAAACCATTGACAAAGTTATCTGGAAAGGAATCAAGTTTGACTGGGGTGAAAAGGAAGAGAACGCATTTTAGTTGATAAAGCAGAGGGCAAAGATCTAAGAAACTTGTGATTTGCATCCTCAGTTGATACTTCAGCACCATGAGCTTCCAACTGTGAGAGTAGTTGTTGGAATCTGTCATATCCCTTTTCTAACCCTTCTGAACTTGATATAGTAAATGCTTCAAACTGTTGTTTTAAAACAGCTTTCTGCATCTTCTTTGAATTTGCATTACCACCAAACCTAGTCCTTATGGCTTCCCAAATTTCTTTTGCATCGTCCATTCCATGAAATCTTCTCAGATGTTCCTTGGGAATGGCCATAAGTAAGATGGTTCTTGCCTTCCTTTCCTTTTCAACCGCATGAATTTCTGCAGCAGATACTGGTGGAAGTACTCTAATAACACCATCTTTTCCAGTTGAAATTCTCTTCTTAGAATTTCCATTCTGAATTACCTTCCAAACATCATTGTCAATATATTCAAGGTAATGCTCCATCTCCATGGCCCATATATCATACTCCTCCTTCTTCAGAATTGGGAGTTTGATATTTGAGATAGTGGTTGTTGTAGGAATGAGTTGTTGTTGTTGTTGTTTTGGTTTATTGGATGCAGTACCATTGTCTGATGCATCTTCATGGAATGATGCTTCATCATCACTAAGATGTTGAGAGAAAACATCATTAGCAGGTTGAGACATTTTTCTAGATCTGAAAGTGATTGTTTGTGGATCTTGTGATTCTTCTTACTCAGAGTCCCTCTAGAGGCTCTGATACCACTTGTAGGTCCAAAGTCTTGGATCTGTTTAGCCTTTTGTAAGACAATAGCTAACTTGAATAAATCCAAATCAACTATATGAGAGACAATAACTATGAATACTATGTGCTAATGCGGAATCTTAACACAAGTACTAAGAAGAACACAATGTAATACTTTGCTATTTGCTATTGATTTCTATTAGGGTTCTATATCTCTATGTTGCAAAACATTATGCCGTAGGGTTCCTTTTATACACCAAGGAAACCCTAATGGGCTTTACAAACGTGTGAAAGGATAATGCATATCCTTTCCTAAGATATCTCTAAGATAACTATCCTGTTACCTAAACAGACTTAACTAGACAAGACCAGTACTAACTATAGTACTGCCAGACTTAACTTAGTACTGGCAGACTTAACTATGTCTACCAGATTTAACTTTATAACTACCAGACTTAAGTCTGTTTACAATAATTCCTAACAGGTGGCCCAATATGAAAGCTGACGTCGCCACATATGTTAGCAAATGCTTGACATGTGCAAAGGTTAAGGCCGGACACCAAAGGCCATCAGGGCTGTTAGTACAACCAGCAATACCCGAGTGGAAGTGGGATAATATCACGATGGATTTTATCACCAAGCTTCCTAAGTCTTCACAAGATTTTGACACCATCTGGGTGACTATGGATTGACTTACGAAATCTGCCCACTTCTTGCCAATAAGGGAGAATGATCCATTGGATAAGTTGGCCAGGTTGTACCTGAACAGGATCTGCTTCGATTATCTGTGATCGTGATGGGAGATTCACATCCAATTTCTAGAAATCATTTCAGAAAGCTTTAGGTACAGATGTAAGTATGAGCACTACATATCATCCAGAAACCGACGGCCAGAGCGAGAGAACTATCCAGAGTCTTGAGGACATGCTACGTGCTTGGGTGATCGATTTTTCAATCTAAGAAATGTTACGCTGACGAACCATTAGTCATGCCGTTAGAGGAATTCCACGTTGACGATAAGCACAGTTTGTGGAAGAGCCCGTTGAAATCATGTGGATTCTCTTTTTAATAAATAAAGTGGTAGTGGGATGATTTGGTAATGTTAGGTTCATGTTTGAACAGTGATGGATTTTCATTTGTGTTTATTTGTGAGATTTGGTGATGATCTCCACCACAGATCCGTCGTCACAACACAGATACAAGTCGTTGAAATAAGTTACGGGTTGACTAAAACTCATTTTTAGGACGAAGATAGTATAAGGAGTTAACTACATTTCCGTCCATCACAACCACCCACCTACGTGTGAGCTTTTGTTTGATTTTCTTTCAATTTTTTTAGGGTTTTAGTGGCTGGTAAGAATTGGATTAGGATTATTTAAAGAGTTTGCGGAGATCTTGAAGATGGTTATTGTATTGGCTGATGGGGTTTCAATCTTTTGAATGTGTTTTACACTTTTATGTAAATGATAAAGAAAGGCTGGGGCATGAATATGAAGATGTATATAAAAAAAATTAATAATAATAATATTAATTATTATTATTATTATTAAAATTAAAAAATAAAATAAATAATATAATAATAATAATAATAAACGCCACTTTTTGCAGTCTAGCCGGATTCGCAGCAATCACATTCCCTTGAATGTTGTCTGGTAAACCTCCAATAAACCTCTCCACTTTGTCCTCTTCATCCGGGACCATTCTAGTACACAACAAAATCAACTTCTGAAACCTTTGAGTGTAAGCAGTCAAGTCGTTTCCTTTCATAGTCAGATTCCACAATTTAGTCTCCATCTTCTGAATCTCATTCCTTGGACAATACACCTCAGTCATCAACTTCATAAGTCCAGCCCATTTCATGGCATATGCAGCATCAACACCAATTGTTCTCTTATGGGAGTTCCACCAAGTCAAGGCACTGTCCTGCAGTGTACATGTAGCATATTTCACTTGGTACTTCGATGGACAATTACATATATTGAACACAGTCTCCATTTTCTCGAACCAGCGGGTCAATTCGACAACGCCTTCAGTTCCTGAGAAATTATGTGGCTTGCACTTCAAGAAGTCTTGGAACGTGCACTCTCGAGCTACTGGCATGAAACCTCCATAGTTCATGCCATGATTCCCATTTCTGTTTCCATTTTCGTTCCTTCCTCCATTTCCATTCCTATTTTCTTCATTCCCTTCATTCCTATTTCCTCCGTCCCCTTCATTTCCATTTCCTTCATTCTCACCTTCTTGTTAATCCCCACTCTCGTGCAGGGGTTCAAGGTTCATTGCGGCTTTACGTGCCTTCATCTCTTTGGCTACTCGGCGAGCAACCAATTCTTCAACCTCCTCTTGAGTCATAGATGCTCTAGATCGTGTGTTAGGCATCTTCCTACAACACAACAACGTAACACTCGGTGAGATTTTTGGGTGATGCGAGATCACTAATGGTGTTAGATAATATTAACGGTTAATTCACATGAGGAATGCATGCTCATAATATATTCATGGTAACGCCATGATGCATGATGCATGATGCAAAAAGTATAAGTAAATCAAATTACGACATCATAACATAGATAAATATTGATTTCATATCATCGAATATTAGTGATTACATCACATAGGTTTCAAAATATAGAAAATACGAGTTTCTAACACTACGGTCACCACTAGACGCTACTGATCAATACTACAACACCAATGAACATATCGAAAGACGGTAGCCCATGTGCTTCCTAGCACACACCTCTAAAGGTCGTTGAGGAACCATTTGAATCACTGGAGGATTTGTAGATATGGGGTTTGGTTTTAGTCATTCTTTGTGTCGATAGATTCTCTTTTTAATAAATAAAGTGGCAGTGGGATGATTTGGTAATGTTGGGAAAGCAGTGACTATCGACTCAACTCCAACAATCCTATGTCCCTGCTCCCTCTGGACGCCCTCAATAACCTGTATACTATGGATTGGGATAGCCTGTGTGTGATCATAGAACCTCTGAACTAAATCTCCCAATGTCTCATATGTACCCCTTGCTGCTCCCTCCTGAGCAGGCTGGGGGATAACCTCTGGTACCACAGGAGGTGTAACTCCATCGTCACTAACTACAATCAGGTCTCTCATACCCGTCTTAACATCATCATCCACTGCTATATCAGTCCCTCTAGACCTAGACTGCTCAGAACTCTCATCCTCAATGTCAACTCCCAAACCAACCTCTCTAGGTACGTATGGCTCAAAACTATCCTCTGAACAACCCTCTAAATCTGTCGCTGACTCAGGACTCCTAATCCTCTTAGGTGATGGTATCAAATCAGCATGGACAGGAGATAGAGCTCCAGCTATAGGTGGTAATGCAGGTACAGATGTCATAGGGGACCTACGTCTCTTGTGAGATGTCTCCGTAGAAGTACTTGGTAAATCAGGAGAAGAATGATCCGGCAATGAGTGTCTCGAAGAAGAATCAGATGAAGCATCTGAATGAAAATCTGATGATGCCTCTGATGATGAATCTGAAGAAGAATCTTGAGCTGAATCATCTGATGAAGAATGATGAACAAAATGTCTCACAACAAGTTGTTGAACAGGTAATGGTCTTACCCTCTTCCTCGTAGTCATCATGTGTACCAGCCCACTAAGATGGTAGGGGTACGGTCGACCATGAGGAATAGGCTGTCCATGTGCTAGAATCATAAATCGACGACGAGGTATGACAGGTGATCTCTGGGTAGAAGAGGTAATCTTAGTTAAAGGTGTACCATGGGTAGGTGATGGTGGTGTATTTGGTGTATCACTGTCTGTGGTATCGTCAGCCGATGATAAAAATGTGAGAACTAGTAATAGGTGAATATGAATCGGATGATGGATCCTCAAAAATGGATCAGACTCTAATCAGATCGGTGGTAATCAGGAGATGCTGGTGGTGTAATCTAGGGATGGGGTATAGTAGGTGCTATGATAGGGTCTCTGTGGGTTTCACTGTAGTGTCAGTCTTGAGTAGTGGGTGGGTAATCACTAGGTGTGGTGTCAGGAATAATGGTAGGATGTAACTGCACAAGAAAACTCGTCCTGCAGGTGTCCCTAAGCTATCCTCTGATGAGTCCCGAAGAAACTGAGATAACGAAATAGCCATGATCTGCACACGCAAAGTTTACATAAAACATCTTTATATCAACCATGCATGATGCAACATATGATCGGGTGAATAGGTAACTGGATGAATGCAAACTGAACGAATGAATGCGCTGGTCATCGAGTACGGCATGATGGGATGAAATAAGAAATACTTATAGTAATATTAGATATACTTAGTATTTAATACGATAGATTTTATCTACGTATATGTTAGCATAGGGTTACGTAAGGCACAGAATCACGTAGGATCAAATACTAGTTAAAGTCCAGACATAGTTTATATTGCATTCATACACGTCGAGCTTCAGTGTCATGAGCTTAGGAAAATGTAATTGCCTTTTTGTGATGTTTGCATTTGTTGCTTAATCATACACTTGAAAATCTTGTGGTCCTACAATTGATTTACATAAACCTATGAATTCACCAACTTTATGTTGACGTTTTAAGCATGTTCTTCAGGTCAATAAGGCACGAGGTGCGATGATACATTGGAGGTCAATAATTGATGAGTCAACATTTAAGATTTGGGGTCTTATTACATTTTAGGGACAATTGTTATAAACCAGAATCTTTATTTATATTGTTGAACAATTTGAAGCCATGAGCTTATGTAATAAACAAGTATTTTGTTAATCTAATGTATCTTTTTCAAATGACACGTTTAGTGGTCGTTCTCAGATCTTGTGCTATTGAACTATGAAGTAACGCCCTCGGATATTCAACATTCCCCTGCGACCCAGATTTGGGGGTGTTACATAAACCCTTTGTTTACTCTCACTTTAAGAGTAAGATACCCCTAGAACAACCCGTAGAGCCAATCCTTTTGGAACTATACCAATTATTTGTTCGTTACACCTTAGCCTACCTTGTTAGATTAAGTTTATTTTACAGTTGCTAGTTGCTTAAAGTGTAAAGTTTGTATTTCCCGAGTCTTGTGTCAAAATTTTCTATTTTTAGTACGGTTGGAAGAAATTTGCACATCGCAAATGGGAATGTATATTGTAGTCAGAACTCATGTATTTTTACTACCATCGCAATTTACAGTACGTCTGAAGAATGAAGGAATTATCGAAGGAATTATCCAGAATTATTATGATCGTGAGGAAGGTGAAACTACACCGAGTTTCATAGTATAGTGAAAAAAATCAAAAAAATGAGAAAAATTGTAACAAAAAAGAGAAGGAAAGTTTAAAGATAATCGTTTCGCAACTACCGAAGGAATTACACGAAGGATCGATTATTCGTTGATACAAATCGACGATGTAGAGTATTGTATAAAGTGAAAGATCGCCACTTGCCTTGTAAAGTATGTAAAGTATGGGATGTTTGGGAAGTTGACCGTTACGGGAACACCAACTTAGGTTGTTGTTTTTAATCTATGATCAAGACATTGTAAATAGTTATGTCTTTATCATGGTAACGGTTGGGAAAAAGTGTCTAGCAACTTGTATTTTAGACTTAATCTATTTGTTTTGTAACTTTTATTTAACAACAATTTATTTTCCTTTCCTGATCATTAACCATGGGTTTTACGCGAATGAGGATGTGATCGAGCGTGCATGTCTATTCCATTGTTACGGCCATGTATGCATGTCTCAACTGCCTTGTTGGTTTATTACTATTGGTGAAAGTTAGAAGATCCATAACCTATATTACTTTACTATTCCTACTCTTTAGCTTATTTGAGGTGGGAGTTAGCAGTCACATATGTCTATCCCATCGTTATGGGTGTGTATGTGTGGTCTTTGTCGCCCTCCTAGAATATTGGTATTGATATAGATTAGTTAGAGTAATCAACCCTAAGCCTTATCATATAAACCCATATTTACCTTTATAAACTTGTTACTCCTTAGCTTCAGTGATGGAGATGTGTATCCTTGCCAAGCTTATGATATAATGCTCATCACGACCGAACAATTAAGCGAATTAGTTACATGTTACCACATAGATTAGTTGAGTGATTTGAGTGTTTGTGATTTGTAGTATTTTCATACTTCTCTATTTCGGTGAGGTGTGTTGGTTATGTACTTGTAAGCATCTCAACATCAACATGAGTCTCTTTATGGAAAATACTCCTAGGAGTAATACATTTTTCATAAACTCTAAAATCTCAAAAGACGCTAATTGAGGATAGTAGGACTTCAAGTGTGGGAGATATTTGTGATGACATCAAATAACGGCTATTTTTTAGCATCATTTATCCATGTTAAATTAACGTCCACATTATTTAGCTCTATAATCGTATTGGCAGAAGAACATTGTTAACTTAATCGGTTTATATTTGAGAATTGTAGTAATTACGTGAGGAAAGAAGTAGCTTGGTGATGTGATTAGCATCAAAGGACGCGCGATTTGGAGGCTTTTAAATGAAGCATAGTTTACCCTGAAGATTAATGATAGATTGACTACCAATACGCCACGTCATCAGTATCAAGTCAGAGGCTGATACGGTGTATACATGCATGGCACTCACAAAGACCACCAAGGAGAACAAGAATCTCAATACGCCGTTATATCGTAACACCCCAAATTGGTGACGGTCGTAGCAGCTGGGAATATGGCCGTCTGGGGTTTACTTCCGTAAAAACAACACCCTTATGATTGTTTTAATCATGCAGGGCGGTATGTTTCTGCAGAGCATACATCAACACCCAAATATGATATAGAACAAGCTGAAATAATGAAAGTCTTGTCTGATAAACGATTAAGAAGGACGACATTGCGATTTCAACACAAGTGTAATTGTTACAGTGTTCGAATGCTCCTGAAGTGGACTTAAACTTGTTCACGGTGTTGATGCAAATACAAAGATTTTCAGCCGCCAATAACAGATAACAAAATGAAAATGACGACGAATAGATCTTTAATGCTGAAGACAGTGTCGCAAATGTCAAATATGAACATCCGATATGATGAGTCGCATTTTGCACGTCATGGGGCTTATGTGATGCCCTGAAACATGCTTGTCTAAGGAACGTCATAATAAGTGGTTGATTTCATAGGTTGATAAATATAACAATGTTCAGGACCAAGAGAGTGTTTCCCGAAGTGCAATGAATTATAATGCACAAATGCAGACATATTATAAATGTTAATTACGTTCGCTCTTAAGCTCATTGGACAATGAAGACTTGGTGTATGAATACCAAATTAATTGCCTAGCATGCACGGTGTTGGTGCATGTTCCTAACCGCAAACATCCTATAATTGACAAGGTTTAGTTTCGTTGTGTCCAGTGATATCTAATCACGATATTCCGATACGGGGTATGTATTGTCAAACCGCAATTGAGTTCTATTAGATAAACTTCGCGCTCACAAATCTCGCAATTGACTGTTCATGATAATGGGCTCAGATATGGGTTATCGATTACTTAGGCAACACGCTATCATAACATGAAACTAACCAACTTGTGTTTCCAAATGTACAAGCATTGCATAGTATTTCGACCCCTCAAAGAGCAACACTTTGTTAAAACAAAGCATGTAAAATGTGGTGGCTTTATGAACTCACCTTGAGTGCAAGTAATGACTAAAGCGTATCACAAATAATGCGCCATGCGATTTGATCAAATGCCAACCTAATTTAAGTTAAGGTTGTATAAATAGTTTACCGAGAAGAGTACTTTAATAAACATTGAAATGTGGTTATATATCCTATAGTCGTTATCGTGGTTCGTAACTATTGCGATATCGGGGGCGCTTGTCGATGAAGATTAATAGAGGTCATGACATGAGTCGTTTCCGAGGGTGGTATGTGACGACTGTTAAAAGTCGAAATCACCAACAACTCGTCGAAAAACGCCGTGATACGAAAGGATTGGCTCATTATGATGACTCCCTAGTAAATTACCTAGTACTTGTTAACTCGACATTCATTCTATTATGTCAAGTCACCCAACTAATGGTTATTTCGGGGAAAATTAAATATAAAATCTAGTTTTAATAGTCATGCCTAAGAAACGTTTTTGTTATAATGTACCAGTTTTTGCTATTAAGAACAATCGTGTGCGTGAACTTTTGCGTTTTAAGCCCGGATTCTCGCAAGTTATAATTAGATGTCCATTCTTCTGTCCGTGATTAGAGAAGGTTATGCAGATTACTTGACATTTTTCCATAAATTTTATCCCCTGGATTGAATCAGTAACTTTTACTGTTCATGTCCACTGGGGAACATGTGTGCTTGCTATTATTTCGGTTTGTGTAGTGCGTGATGACCGTACTTAAAGGAAAGAAGTCGATAAATCTAGTTGGAATATGGGTGGGGAGGTTATCGTTAGGTTCTAATATGGGGGTTTCGGAGTAGTTAATATCGGTATATGTGGTATGGGCGTGTCTGGGGTGTTTAGAATTTTCTTCTCGGCCGGAGCGACACATGTATGTTGTGTGGTGGTCAAGGAACATGGCGGAGTGGAGGTTTCCAAACTGAGCTGGCACTCGTAGAACCCACCGCTCCACCGCCGAATAACGGCGGCGCCCGGTCAGGGGCGACGGTGTTTTTTTCGTTGTTCGGGTCAGTTGATTAGTGTGCCGGGAGTAGTAGTTGTAACGCAGGGTTTTGCTAGTACCGAGGGGGGATGGTTTTTTGGCGGTAGGTGCTCCGGCTATGTGCTGCCAGGGGGGTAATCGTCGGGAGGGAATAGAAAGTTGCAGGCGTTATATGCGTTTTGTTGTGGCGGTTGTGTTGGTATTTTTGCTGGTGGTGTGTGGTTTTAATGGGTGTGGGGGTTTTGGGTATGTTCAATATGTATATAAAGAAACCCTAGAAGGATAGCTTCTGATTGTGTGTCTAAGTATGGTAATTAGGGCCATACATTTTAGTGTGCAATCAGATCCGAATTGGGACAGTTTTGAAGTTGGATTTTATTTGGGATAGTTGCACATGTAATGAGTACTTGGGAATCACAAGGTAGTTAGTAAACTCATAAATGAACTTAGGTGATTTTTGGTATAATTTATGAAGGTCAGCAAGTAAGGTTTTTAAGTTAGTAAAGATACACTAAAATTCTGCATTTTTGAATAAATTGTAGTTAACTAGTGTAATGTGTTAATGAGGTGGTTAAGGTTGGGCATGGTGTCGGGGTGACCCATGATGGTTAATCAAACCCTTAGACATCCATCATATGTGTGTTACATGGACTAGAGCTTTTAGCTTGGTCGCGTGTAACCGTGTTTATTTATTTGTATAGTTGCGTGATAGGAATTGGAAGCTGCGTTTTGAGCATTCAGGTGAGTTACATAGTCCCACTTTTTATTGCGTTTTAAACTTGGGATGGAAATGATGCAAGTGTTGAAATATGTTTTAAATTGTTGTGATTATGTGTTAGTGTAAATGCATAGACTATTATGTGACTGATATGCGTTATGTGCTACATGTTATGTGATATGATAATGATGTATTGTTGCCTAGTCAGGAGGGTTACTTGCGGGTATCCATGGCCTGAGCTAGAGGGAAAAGGATTTGGTATGATCCAAGAGCGATTGAGGTCGTCTGCTTGGTGTTTGTGTGGTTGATTGGATTGAATTGCATGTTAGCTTGTATGTTAGTTAGCATAATTGTCATGCGAAAGTATTGTTTTATAATCACAGTAATTCGGTTAATGATTTTGGAAAAGGATTGAATATGTGTGTCTGAAAACCTATGTTTCTCACCAACCATTGTGTTGACGTATAAGCATCATTTTCAGGTATTCAGCAGGATGAGATTAAAGTTAGGAAAAGTGGCTAGATGGACCGTAGGCAGCTGGCGAAGTTTAGTTATCTAGATTTCGTTATTTGTTTTGGATGATGAATGTTATTTGTTTTGTTTTGTTAGAAAGTATGAATGTTTGCATGTCATAACGTTGGCATGAACTGCCTTAATTTCAAATGTCTGACGCCTTTTGGATTTTGTTGATGTGTTTGGGTATTCTCATGACACTGCGTGTCTATACCTTGTATTTTATGCATGTTTTAGTTTCTCTATATAGACACCAATATGTTGTGATGATTCCCTTTCTCATCGCGCCTTGCGTTTCTGCCTTGGCGGGGTGTGACATATTAGTATCAGAGCCTTTGGTTATAGAGAAGTAGGTGGTTGAGCCTTGACTATAACCTAGGGGTCCTTCATGTAGATGCATTTAGGGCTTAAGTGTTTAATGCTATAACTGCCATGCTTCCCCTTTATTTTTGCATAGCTTATATATCTCGTATTTTGCTAAGTTGTCATTTAGTTATTTTATCTACCATTATCTGATATGATATGTATTACTTTCTTAGTGTTTTAGCTATGTTTTCCCCCACCCATAAGAAGTTTCATTGGGGAACTGTTTTCCCAACTGGACTTAAGCGTTATAAGGAGCCTCTTATAGAACCGAAGGAGATAGGATAGTTGATCGTTTGTCGGATGCGCATAATAGGGCTGGACCCGCAGAGTCGGGTGATTCTTGCAGAGGCAAAGTCAAACCCAAGCGAGGCCCAACATAAGTTTATCCCATCCTTTACCTCGTCATGTTGTTATTGATTATTTCTTTCGGATATTTCGTATTTTGGGAATTGTTGCAAGACTTTCGTTCCTTTATGTCGTTTCGATTTTATTTTGATATAAGTAAGTAGTTATTTGATGGAGCATCCTTTATGTGTTAAGTTGGAGTGGTTTAAGATGTGCAATGTGGAATATGTGCTTATATGTGAATTATGATTGAAATGGGTAATCTTGGAAGTAAGTACACGTGTGAAAGGAGGCACTTATAATTATGATGGCCAACATAATTATAAAGGCATCACACACGTAGACTTGTGACCATGATTGCATTTATTTGTGTTTGGTTGTAAGGTGGTAGTGTAATATGTTTTTTTATATGTGTATTCATGATAAGGATGGTGGTATGGGTAGAGAATTATTCTCTTACCCTAATTGGAGGATATGTTAAGTTGAGTTGTATAGATAGTAAGTTTCCCTTCTATCTAGTATTTGCGGATACCTAGTATTGCTATTATAGAGGTTGCTCGTTTGCTCGGTTGTTTGTTCGGATTTCCTAAGTCTAAGCTTAGCATCCCTTCATCGTACTTTGTTAGTAAGGATACCTGATTTTTCCTATTCGACCTCTTGATGTATATTGGTTGTTTGGATCTGCTCTTTCGGATATAGGCGCGTTTTGGTTCTTTCGTTGCATTGATTACTCGTATGAGTATCCAATATTTCTTTTAAGCACTAATTGTTCCTAACATATTAGTGTGGATCATTACTCCCTTGGTTGTATATCCTATGGTTTTCGTAACCCGTTGGCGACGTGTTAGTATCGATGCTTTTAGGTTTGCTCTGTTGATCGTCATTTTGGATAAGACCTTACGTTTTCTTTTGGGTACGTAACGTCTTGCATGAGTTTTCTTTTACGAGTTCGTTTGAATTTATTTTGAGTATATGGTTCCTGATATTTTTTTTCGGTTTCAAACAATAGAATTATGTTAGAGTCTGTACGGTGTTTTACGATCCCATTTGGTATTATGGTGTTCTTTGTTTGAGTAACATATATTATAATTGATGTCTAATTATAATAGCCCTTTGGAAGTATTGTGTTGGTGTTTAGAGAAAACTGTGTTTAAAATAATCTTTGCAAATAGAATATGTTTAAATGGCCTATGTAAATAGGATATGAAAAAAATTATTGAGTGGTTAAATAAATTTTATTTTATTATAAAAAGCAGGTTTAAAGTGATTCATAGTAGTAAGGTACGATACACCATTAGATAACCATCTCTAGATTTTTATGACAACCAGAATGAATTTTATAAAGATTACATTTAAGACAATTTTATTTTATTCTTTAAAATGATTTTTATACTTAAAGTGACTTTCTTTATTTTAAATTGATTTTTATAAAAATATTATTTAATTTGGTCTTTAGAGTAAAGTCGATAATTGGTATAAGAATTTCCGTCTTTCGTATTGATTTTTTTATGTGTTCTTTTGTCATGGTACGCCGGTTGATTTTTTTTCGTTTGCGTGTTCACTCAGTACATATACGTATCCTTTCTTTCAAAGGATTCTTATGTCATTTGATCCACGACTATTTGCATAAGTGGAATCTCCTATATGCATGCTAGCATTTGACTCGATATTCGTTTGTTATCCTATTCGATTGTTCGTAACCCTTGGAGTTCGTTGATACCGTTGAGTCGAGGAAGTTTTGATGTGATTGTGAGAATGGACTAGTTGTCCAAGAGGAAGTTTGTGATAGTATTTTATGAGAAGGTGGTTAGAATACCGTTTGAAGGTGATAAGATACTTCGAGTTTATGGGAACGTACTTTGGGAGCCGCCAAAGCCCTAATGAACGATAAGGTAGATGAACCTAGGATAAGTGATATACCCGTGACGCGCGATATTACTGATGTGTTTCCGGAAGACTTGTTGGGGCTACCACCGCAGTGACAAGTTGAGTTCCATATAGACTTAGTTCCTTGAGCGACGCTGGTCGCGAAGTCTCCATATCGTTTGACACCCTCGAAAATGTAAGAATTGTCTGGGCAACTTCAAGAGTTGCAAGATAAGGGTTTCATATGACCTAGTCATTCGCCGTGGGGAGCACCCGTGTTATTCATAAAGAAGAAATATGAATATTTCCGTATGTGTATCGACTATAGGGAGCTGAACAAATTAACTGTTAAAAACCGTTATCCGCTCCCTAGGATCGATGACTTGTTTGATCAGTTACGAGGAATGTGTCCTTTCTTAAAGATAGATTTTCGGTCAGGTTATCATCAGCTACGAGTGCATGAGGATGTCATTCCAAAGACAGTATTTCGAACGAGATACATACATTTTGAGTCTACGGTTATGCCTTTTGGGTTAACCAATGCACCAACGGTTTTCATAGACTTAATGAACCGGGTTTGCAAACCGTACTTAGGTAGGTTTGTCATCGTATTCATTGATGACATTCTGGCCTACTCAAAGTCGAAGGAGGAACATGAAGTTCATTTGAAGTTAGTGTTGGAGTCACTGAGGAAGGAGAAGTTGTATGCTAATGTTTCTAAGTGTGAGTTTTGGTTAGAAGAAGTGCATTTTCTTGGTTACGTGGTCAACCATAACGTATTCACGTAGACCCGAGTAAGAGTGAGGCAGTGAGGAATTGGATGATTATTCTTAGGATTGGCAGGTTACTACCGACGTTCATTGCAAAAAATTTTAAGATTGTTGAACCCCCTTACTTCCCTAACTGAGAGGAATCAGAAGTATGAGTGGGGAGTAGCACAAGAAGAGGCTTTTCAGACTTTGAAGAATGATTTGTGTGATACTCCGATAAAGCGAATGTAGTGGGTGATGCGTTGAGTAGAAAGGAGAGAGTGAAATCAAGACGAGTAAGAGGAATGATATTGGCAGCCCAAAGTGAGGCGTTCAAGCAAGATAACGTACTCGCAGAAAGGCTACATGGTTTAGATCTACAGATGGAAAGAAAAGGAGACGAGAGTTTATACTTTATGGATCGAATTTAGGTTCTATTAGTAGGAAGTGTAATGGATGGGGCCCATACATCAAGATACTTGGTACATCCGGGAACGGATAAGACGTACTATAACCTTGGAGACATGTATTGGTAGCCACGTGAAGAAAATGATATAGCTACCTATGTAAGCAATTGTCGAATTTGTTTAAGAGGTGAAGGCTGCAATGTCAAAGACTTTTGGCTTGCAGCAACAGCCTGAGATACTTGAGTGAAAATAAGATAGAATCACCGTGGATTTTATCACTAAATTTCCAAGGTCAAAGTGGTGAGTATGATGTGATTTGGGTGATGGTCGATAGACTGACCAAGTTAGCTCATTTTCTAGCTATACAAGAAGATTTCAAGATGTGAAGTTGGCAAGAATTTATATTGATGAGAAAATAGCAAGGAATGGAATTCTGGTGACGATCAACTCACATTGAGATGGATGATTTACCTCGTGGTTTTGGCAGACGCTGCAGAAAGTGTTAGAGACGCGATTCAATTTGAGTACTACTTAGCATCCTCAAGCGTATGGAAAAAGTGAACGTATGATTCAGACTTTGGGAGATATAATGAGGGGATATGTTATCGATTTTGGTGGTAGTTATCATTTAAGAATTCGGTGTGCTCTGTTTGAAGCTTTGTATGGAAGGAAATGTAGGTCGCCTGTTCTATGGGAAGAGATTGGAGATAGTAGTTTGATTGGACTTGAGTTAGTACTAGAGATGACAGATAAGGTGGTATTGATAAAGGAAAAGCTCAAAGCGGCGAGAGATCGTCAAAAGAGCTATGCGGATAAAAGACGTAAACCATTAGAGTTTGAGGTGGGTGATCGGGTATTATTAAAGGTGTCGTCTTAGAAGGGCGTAGTGCGTTTTGGAAAGAAGGGTAAGTTAGCACCAAGATATGTAGGACCGTTTGAGATCCTTGAAAGGATTGGTCTTGTAGCTTATAGGTTGAGGTTACCTGAGGAGTTGAATAGCGTGCATGACCCTTTTCATGTGTCAAATCTAAAGAAGTGTTTGGCGGATGCTAGTTTGCATGTGCCACTGGATGAGATAAAGGTCGACAAGACACTTCGTTTTGTCGAGGAACTTGTAGAGATTATGGATTGAGAAAATTAGGAGGTTGAAATGTAGGAAGATAGTGCTTGTGATAGTTAGATGGAATTTGAAACGTGGTCCTGAGTTTACTTGGGAACACGAAGACCAGATGAGGATTAAGTATCCACAGTTGTTTGTGGACCGAGTTGTTGAGCCTGCTAGTTAAATCTTGGGACGAGATTTCCTCAAGGAGGGGATACTGTAACACCCGTGATTTAATCAGGATAGTGATATCTTTAGAAATGGCTAAGAGTTTGTTTTATGTGATTTCTTGTGAGCTATGTGTTTAAAATGTGTGCTAAGTAGTTTGAATAGGTGTATGATATCGTTTTGAGGCGTATGATCATCTCTTTTTGAGTGTGTTTGTGTTTAGTGATAAGTATTCCATTTGTTCACGTATAGTGATAATGGAAAAAGTGAAGGCGTATTGCATGCAATGCTACGTAAATAGTTGGATAAGTTTGTGTTAAGCAGTTTTAGGAAATGTATCAAGTTGGAAATAAGTTAAGTGAGTGGAATATATAAGTTTGTAGTAAACTTTCTAAATATAGAAAGTAAAATTTAAAATGAGAAGTTATTTTTAGAAGGTTAGTAAGTTGCGTTTATGTAAAAAGGTTTACCCAAATTAACTTAGGTTTTTATGAAAAACTTAAGGTAATGAAGATAATTAGTTAATTAATAATTAAATAAAAAAATAAAAATAAAAAAATATATATAGGGGTGTTCGACCGGATTTAAGAAAAAGAAAATAAAAAGGAAACAAAATTTGACTCTAATTAGGATTCTATTAGTATAAATACAAATCAAATAAATCTCTAAATCACTTTTTCGCTCCCCAATCCCTTTGATCGGCCGAATCCTTCAAGGGAAGAAAAAAAAAGATTTTTTTAATCAAGAACGAGTTGGTGATTTAGTGATCCAAGAATCAAGATTTAGGTATGTTTCAATTAAGCTTTTGTATAGATTTCTTTAAAACATGTAACAATTAATATGATGGATCATTAGGGTTTTAAGATCGACTATAATTAAGGATGTTTTAATCATGCTAGAGTGTTTAAGGTTTAATTAGAATCATGTTCGTGTAAATGGTTAAGGTTAGATCATTTTAATTTGTGTTTTAGAGTTGAGCATAATTTAAGGCTGTGTTCAACTGATGATATCTAGATGATAAAAACATGTTTTGATATGATTCAAAAGCCTAAATTATAGTTTAAAGAGACTATTTTTCAAAAAGACGGCTTCGATTGATTTTGAGTTCGAGAAGTTGGTTAAATATTACTTACAAGAAAAGTTGTCAAAACAGTAAATACCGGTCAGAATTAGGTCATGTTTAGGAGGGTAAAACCCTATCTTAAAAGTGGAATTAAGGTTATCCAATCTACAGTAACTAAGTTCTATATGTATATAAAGAAATCCTAGAAGGAGAGCTTCTGATTGTGTGTTTAAGTAGGGTAATTAGGGCCATACTTTTTGGTATGCAATCAGATCCAAATTGGGACAGTTTTGAAGTTGGATTTTATTTGGGATAGATGTGCATGTAATGAATGGTTGGGAATCACAAGGTAGTTAGTAAACTCATAGAGGAACTTAGACGATTTTTGGTATAATTTATGAATGTCAGTAAGTAAGGGTTTTGAGAGGGTAAAGTCACACTAAAATTCTGCATTTTTGAACAAATTGTAGTTAACTAGTGTAATAAGTTAATGAAGTGGTTAAGGTTGGGCATGGTGTCGGGGTGACCCATGATGGTTAATCAAACCCCTAGACATCCATCATATGTATGTTACATGGACGAGAGCTTTTATCTTGGTCGCGTGTAACCGTGTTTATTTATTTGTATAGTTGCGTGTTAGGAATTGGAAGCTGCGTGTTGAGCATTCAGGTGAGTTACATAGTCCCGCTGTTTACATTGTTTTAAACTTGGGATGAAAATGATGCAAGTGTTTAAATGAGTTTTGAATTCCTGTTATGTGCTACATGTTTTGAGATGTGATATTATTGTGTGGCCTAGTCAGGTAGATTACTTGAGGGTATCCTTGGCCTGAGCTAGAGGGAAAGAGATTTGGTATTATCCAAGGGCGATATGGGTCGTTTGCTTGGCGTTTTAATGATTTATTTGATTTGATTTGATTGAATTTCATGTTTGCTTGTATGTTAGTTAGCATAATTGTCATTGTTTTATAATTGCAGAAATTGGTTAAATTGTTTTGGTAACGGATTGAATATGTGTGTCTGAAAACCTATGTTTCTCACCAACCATTGTGTTGATGTATAAGCATCATTTTCAGGTATTCAACAGGATGAGACTAAAGTTAGGAAAAGTGGCTAGATGGATCGTAGGCAGCTGGCGAAGTTTAGTTATCTAGATTTTGTATTTGTTTTGGATGATAAATGATTTTCGTTTTTCTTTGATAGCATGTTTGAATATTTTCATTGTCATGACATTGGCATGAACTGCCTTTATTTTAATGTCAGACGCCTTTTGGATTTTATTGATGTGTTTTGGGTATTTTCATGGCACTGCGTGTCTATACCTTGTATTTTATGCATGTTTTAGTTTATCTATACATACGCCAATGTGTTGTGATGTTTCCCTTTCTTGTCGCGCCTCGTGTTTCCGCCTTGGCGGGGTGTGACAAAGCTTCCTTGTTATTCTATTCGTTATCTCGGCCTTAAGACTCACGCAATCATGTTATATGATGGATGTGGCGATCTAGGCACTTTAGCAGAAAACCTAGTGAGAGTCTTTTGGTTCTTCGTTTGGGGAAGACTCTTTTGAGAACTCGAGGCATTATATGATTTACTGCTTTCCATATAAGAGTATGTCTTCACTTCTACTCTATCTTTCTGTCTGTTTTAATTGCTTATATGTGATATGCCATGTGATTACTTAATATTTGCAAATGGACTTTATGAAACTCTAAAAACGGACTAATACTTAAAGAGAAATTTGGTTTGAACATGTCTGATATTATACACGTAAGCATACTCCTTGTGACCAATTATGTCTTATTTGTGAAACTGAGGTTTTTGGACAAAATTAATACGGTCATTAAACTATAAAATTTGATTTCTTGTGTAATTTTAGTTTTTATAAGATTATATACTATGAATGAACATCACTACTACCCATGGTCTTAATTGACCATGGCTTTAGTGAACCTCTAGGGTTAAATTGATCTTTAATCTTCTCCCGCCCCACTGCATGCTTCGGCATATGAGGGAATTATTAGAATAACTTGTGTCCTCAGACACATGCAGAAGTACAATATAGGGTTTAATCAATATGTAATGCTTTCCGCGATATTGACATATATAAAACTAATGTTAACAAAGGGATTTTCTTAACATTAATACATCATTAGTCAATTGGAAGTACGGCTCACCCATTATGGACAAACTATAAGAGAAGTTTAAGGCAGGTTGCTCAGCCTCCCCAAAAGAAGTCAGGTTTTTAATATGCTTCGCGCTGACCTGTTTCTCCGCTTCTTTGTGCGTCCAAAATGGAGGAGACCGATATATTTGACAAAACATAATGTCTATACAAAAGGTTACAGAATATTTCTTAACTTGTGCTACAAGATGTTTTGCATGCTTCTTGTACACGTTTTTGTCACATTTATGTGTATACCCCTATGTGAAATTTTAAGTCTATGCCAGTCAAAATAAAGAACATGTGCACTTGGTTTGACCTCTCTAGTCAGACCTTAGGGCCTCTCCAACCCATGGTGAATTTTTTCATAGGTCAGATCTATGTTAATTTTTGGACGTTCTTTTTTGGTCGACTTAAATCGAGTTATCTGGTCAGAATCGGACCGAGGCATAAGATGAGACAAAAATATGATTTGAATTGATATAAGATTTACTAATGTCATAAGTCTCATAAAACTAAGAGTTGCATTCTATGCAATTAACGCTCGTCACTTACCTCTTGCCCTACTTTTTTACATGTTGGTCAGACCTCCAGTAATAAGTGGGAGGTCAAGTTGGATCTTAGTCTTATTAGTAATTAATTGGGTAGTTAACTCTTTTAAAAATTTAATTATCGGCAATACTAATTATTTGAACTTTTTCTGATTGTAGATGACTACCTCGGTCATTAACAATTCGGTTTTCAGGGGTTTCTTCGAGAAACAAAATTACTGACCAAACTTCATTGATTGGTTACCGACAATTGATTGTACTATCAGTTGAGGATAAGTTGAATTACCTAGAGCAGCAATTCCTCCTGCTCTTGTCCCAGCTCAAGCTGGTCAGCAAGTTGCTCCAGAAGCCATTGCAGCTCACACTGCATGGGTTAAAGGATCAAAAGAAATTGTTGGACTCATTCTCATGACTATGGAACCAGATATCCAATGAAATCTAGAAAACCTTAGTGCCTATGACATGTTGCAGGAGTTAAAAACTCTGGTTGCTCAACAAGTAGAGCAGGAGCTTCTTCAGACTGTGAGAGACTTTCACTCTTGCAAACAGGAAGAAGGACAGTCTGTAAGCTCTTACGTTCTCAAAATGAAGAGCTATATAGACAATCTGGAGCGCCTAGGCCACCCCGTGTCTCTTAACCTTGGAGTGAGTCTCATTTTGATCTCTCTACGCAAGGAATTTGATAGTTTTGTGCACAATTATAATTTGCACAGCATGGGGAAGACGGTTAATGAGTTGCATGCTATGCTGAAGCTACATGAGCAAACTCTAACCAAGAAAGATCCTGCACTTCATGTAATTCGAGCAGAAAAGGTCCAGAAAAAGAACAACAACAAGCAAAAGAAACCGCAATTGGCTGCTAGGGGCCAAAATCAAGGGAAGGGGAAAAATAAGCTTGCTTATGCTCCCAAGCCCAAGATTCCACCCTCACCAAAGAGGGAAATTCCTGCCTAAGGAATCAATCTGTCATCAATGCGGTTGATACAGGGTCATTGGAGAGGAACCGTTTCTTAGTATTTAGCCGAGTGGGCTGAAGAACAAAAAGCTTTCTCAAGGAGTAGCGGTATTAGGTTATCTTTACTATAAGAAACTCTATACTTTTCCTTAATAAATCTTGGGGTTTATGGACATGGATTGTGGCACTAACATTTGTAATACAACTCATGGTATCAAGGGAAGTAGGAAACTAAAGCTATGAGTTAAGCTTGTACGGGGTAATGGTCAGCGTTGCAGCCGTTGAAGCGATTGGATCTTATCATTTATGTCTCCCCAACAGATTAGTTATTGTTTTAAACAATTGTCATTATGCTCCCTCTATTACTAGAGGAATCATTTCAGTTTCACGTTTGTATGACGATGGTTATGTTAACCGTTTCGTGGATAATACAATTTTAGTTTCTAGGAATAATATGGTTGATTTTAGTGTTGTACCAAGGGATGATATTTTTGAAATTGATTTTGTCTATTTCTTTATACAAATGATAGTTAAAATTTATCTATTGTATGCTGTAAGACAAAAAAAGAGCCAAGTTAAACTTGGACTATGCTCTCTTGTGGCACTGTCGTCTTTTGATCACATAAGCAAGAAACGCATTTAGAAGTTGCACAGATGGACTTCTTAATTCAACTGACCTTAGGGCTTTTGAAAAATGCGTCTCTTGTATGTCTGGAAAGATGGCACGAAAACCTTACACACATCAAGTGGAAAGGGCCAAATATCTACTTGGACTAATACACACCGATGTATGTGGCCCATTTAGAACCGTGTCAAGACAAGGAGCTAGCTACTTCGTCACTTTCACTGACGACTTTAGTCGTTACGGTTATGTTTACTTGTTAAAGCATAAACATGAAGTGTTTGAATCTTTCAAAGTTTTTCAAAAGGAAGTAGAAAAACTCGGAAAGACCATAAAATCAGTATATGAGTCAAGAGTTTTTGGATCATCTAAAGGAGCATGGGATAATCGCCCATCGTACTCCTCCTTACACATCGCAACATAATGGTGTGTCAGAGAGGAGAAACAGAAACCCAACTAGATATGGTTCGCTCCATGATGAGTCAAACAACTCTTCTAAAGTCCTTTTGGGATTATGCCCTTAAGTCTGTTGCACGTATTCTCAACAGGTTTCAACAAAGATGGTTGAAAAGATACCATATGAAATATGGCATGGACAAGCCCTTAAGTTGTCTTACTTAAAAGTCTGGGGTTATGAAGCACTTGTTAAGAGAGATACTCTTACCAAACCTGATAAATTAGAAGCCAGATCTCTTAAGTGTATATTCATAGGATACCCAAAGGAAACAATGGGTTATTCTTTCTACTACCCACTTAAGAACAGAATATTTGTCGCTCAGAATGCAGAATTCCTTGAGAATAGTCTTATGACTCAAGAAGCAAGTGAGAGTTTAGAAGATCTTGAAATAATTCAAGAAGAAGATACGCATCCTTCTACAAATGATAGCTCACATCATGATGAGGATGATCAAGAAATTGATGAACCTTGATAAGTGCTTAATTACACATATCTTTTACCTCTAAAAACGAGCTTAAATGACCAAAAACAGACAAAAACTGCCAAATATATGTTTGTTTTGCATGATCTTGGTGAACCCGCTAACTATAAAGCTGCATTGTTGGACCCTGAGTCTGATAAATGGCTGAATGCTATGAATGTGGAAATGCAATCCATGAAAGACAACGAAGTTTGGGACTTAGTTGATCTTCCTCCTAACGGCAAAACCGTTGGTAGCAAGTGGCTCTTCAAAAAGAAGACCGACATGGATGGAGCTGTACACACCTTTAAAGCTCGTCTTGTAGCGAAGGGCTTCACTCAAACCTACGGGGTTGATTATGAAGAAACCTTCTCTCCTGTTGCAGACATTAGAGCTATTAGGATTCTTATAGCCATAGCCGCGTATTATGACTATGAGATTTGGCAAATGGATGTCAAAACTGCCTTCCTCAATGGACATCTCTCAGAAGAGGTCTATATGGAGCAACCTGAAGGTTTTGTCAATCCAAAATATCCAAACCGAGTATGCAAGCTGAAACGTTCCATTTATGGACTTAAGCAAGCATCAAGGCAATGGAATAAACGATTTGATGATGAAATAAAGAAATTTGGTTTCACTCAAAATCGTGATGAGCCATGTGTATATCTTAAAGCTAGTGGGAGTAATGTCACTTTCCTAATCTTGTATGTCGATGACATATTGATCATGGGAAATCACATTCCAATGTTACAAGATGTAAAATCCTACCTTTTTTGCTATGAAAGATTTAGGTGAAGCTGCATATATTCTTGGAATCAAGATCTATAGAGATAGATCACGGCGGTTAATTGGTTTGTGTCAAAGTGCTTATATTGAGAAAATCTTAAAGAGATTTCACATGGAGAATTCCAAACGTGGAAGTATCCCCATGCAAGAAAAGCTAAGACTGAGTAAATCACAAGGTGCTTCAACACCTGCTGAATTGAAGCGCATGCAAAATGTGCCATATGCCTCGGCTGTGGGTTCTATTATGTATGTTGTGAGATGTACTCGCCCTGATGTTGCGTTCGCTCAGAACATAACAAGCCGATTTCAACAGAATCCAGGTGATCTTCACTGGACTACTGTTAAGAACATTCTGAAGTATCTCAGGAATACTAAGGATATGTTTCTTGTTTACGGAGGTGATATAAAACGAGAGCTCAGGGTTTCTTGCTACACTGATGCTGGATATCTGACGGATGCTGATGACCTCAAGTCTCAGACTGGATATGTATTCGTTTTAAATGGAGGTGTTGTTGACTGGAAGAGTACAAAGCAAAGCATCTTCGCAACTTCATCTGCAGAAGCTGAGTATATTGCTGCTTATGATGCTTCTAAGGAAGCCGTTTGGGTTAGAAAATTCATTTCTGGGCTTGGTGTTGTTCCCACAATTGAAGAACCCATAAATATGTATTGTGATAATACTGGAGCAATTACTATAGCTAATGAATCAGGAATCACTAAAGGTGCTAGACATTTTCGTGCCAAAGTTCACTACCTTCGTGAAGTTATTGAATATGGCGACATAAAGCTAGAAAAAGTTCACACATATGACAACTTAGCTGATCCTTTTACTAAAGCATTAGCCTTTCCAAAGCATTCAGAACATACTAAGAATATTGGAATGCTTCCAGCTAGTAGTCTCATGTAAATCTGTGTTTTATTAGTATTTGGATAATTGGGATTATAAGACAATTTTATTTTCTGATAAATAAAAACACTTGGTATTTATTTTCATTTATATAATTATTGTTATCCTATATTTGCATGTTTAATCCTTGAATGATTTATCATTCTAAATATGTCCATTGTCGGTTAACAATATGGGAGTATTGTTACATAAGGCAAATGTGAGTGTTGGTTATATTCTTTGAATATATGGATGGTTCCCGCCAAACTCATATGTTATTCACAAGGGATGCATATTGGACACCCCAACCTTCGAATAATTACTTTTGGATCCGTTGTCATAAGTAAGATTACGAATATGGTTAGTTAAGTCATCCTTAGACTTGAGAATACAAACAAGTTCTGGTATGTGTGGATATCACTTTTTAATTTTAAGTAAAACGATGTCCAAAGACTATTATTGGAAGTGATGTGAAACAGCATTCACAACACTTGTATTCAACAAAGAATTTGTTCCTCCACTTGATATGTGCAGAATGATACCTTGGCGCTTCTCTAGAATTAATCAGATAATTGTTTGGCCAAACCCAAAGGTAATGCTAGTTGTCTGATTACATTTGGTATATCTGAGTTAATTTCTATAACAAGAATCTAAATGGTTAAACTATATGGAATGAGTTAGGATCCATATTCATGGTTTAACTATATCTGAACAAAGGGATGATTATAGCAAGATATACATAACCATGCTATTGAGAATGTTTTTGAAACTTGATCTCAGACATTTTTAGTTTTAACAACGAATGTGAGTGTTGCTAGATGTTTCCGTCATTAGTATATGGTGTCTGATACTCAACTCCACAAGTGGGGGGGAGCAATTGGATTATTGTTAGTTGGATTAGCTCTATACGACTAAAAAAATGTGTGAGCTTATTGGGGGCACACACGTTAAGACACTTAGAATACATTTATTTCATGAAATGACTTTAAGTTATTATCTTTAGTGTAATAAGTTTAAATGTGCATAGAACCTAAAGGACTATAAACGACAATACTCAAACCACTTGGACCCCTTGTGAAGCCGATCCATATATGGTTTTGAGTGAGTATTAGAGTCAATTCAGGGGTCTAAGGGATAAGGAGAAAAGGGTTGGTGATAAGGTTTGGAAAGGTATTGGTGATAAGGGTGGAAGTGTAGCTTCCTACTCCTTCTAGAACTAGGGTTTGTAGGTTATAAATACACCCACTTCCCTAGCTCATATACACGATTCACACAGCCTCAAATCTTAGCAAAACTCAATCTCTCTCTCTCCCAAAAAAGTTCCACCGAATACCGTTTATTAGGGTTTCGGTTTTAATACTTGCAATTTGATTTTCGTATACCTTCATAAGGGTTTTAAGGTGTGATTTAGTATTCACTAGCTCGTTGATCATAGAAGGTTCTGGTGTTTGGTTTAACGGTTCTCAAGGTTGACAACAGGTTACAACCAACAAAGGGTTCGGGTTCTTTCATTTTTGGTTCTACCGATTTAGGTTAAACCCTAATTCGGTCCACCAATTTCGGTACTAGGTTACTAGAGGTGTTTGCTGGATTTCGGTAATCATGTTATTCGGGTTATTAGGAATTATGTTCAAGGAACAAGGTTAACACTTGGTGTTTGTAGTTCGTGAAGCAAGACTAGCATCTTGGTGTGTTTGGTTGACGTGTTGTGTGAGCAACCATAGTTTCAAAAGGTTTAGTTATCGTTTGATTCATCCAAGTCTCTCATCAAGGTTAGTTTTCTCGTATTATTTGTGTGTTAATCATATATGTTAAACTAGATTCATATCCGCTGCGTACTCGTAGTTATTGGTTAACTAGTTATTAAATCCCAACAATCAAGACGACAAGACATTTCAACGGGCCTTGAAAAGTTGATTATGTCAAGCATATCAAATTCACATATATACGTTCACTAGCTTTTGTTGTACTAAACAAGGAATACTTTTAAGCATTCCACGAACAGGAGGTATAATAAAAAAATCTTTAAAACCATTATAAAACTTCATTTTTCAATTTTAACATTAGTGAGTTTTGTTAGGATTCGATAGTGACAATCAAAAGCACATAATAGGAAACAAGTTCTAAACTATCCTACACACTTGCCTTTAGCTCTTCAGTAGATATAACTATTCTTTTACAACGAGTTTACCATGAATTTATTAGTAGAACAGAAGGTTGTTGAAGGCATAAGTATGAATAGACTCTTGCATGTCCCACTATAATAACTGCCACATCTTTTAGAAATGTAGTCCTTTTGCAATAAAACAAATTTGTTGGTTCACATTGATTTCACCTTTTGGTATCTTATCTTCCAAAGAGTACCGAAAAAATAAAGTATGGCTGATGAGAAAACGTTGGTACGTTTTGGTATTTTAGGATGTGCTGAAATAGCACGAAAAGTTTGCCGAGCCATAACTCTGTCACCAAATTCGACCGTTTACGCAATCTCCAGCCGAACGATTGAAAAAGCGAATCAATTTGCCACTAACAACAACTTGCCTGAGTTGGTAAAGATTTATGGCAGCTATGAGGAAGTGCTAGATGATCCATATGTTGATGCCGTGTATGTTCCATTGCCAACAAGCCTTCATCTAAAGTGGGCTGTGATGGCTGCAAATAAGAGAAAACATGTTCTATTGGAGAAACCAACTGCTCTAGATGTCGGTGAGCTAGGTCAAATACTTGAAGCATGTGAATCAAATGGTGTACAGTTCATGGATGGAAGTATGTGGTATCATCATCCTAGAACAGCAAGGATGAAGGAGTTCCTTTTGGATCCTACGCTCTTTGGTGAAGTTAAAACGGTAACATCATTAATTTTCTTTGTTACTGATCTTGTTCACGTACTTCTTGTTTTCTTCTTGCTAATAGTGACACATAGAAATAAGTGTCACCTAAAAAGTTTCAATTGTCACTATAAGTCAAGAAAGTGTCACAAACGTTTAAGTGTTTATTCTGATAAAGTAATGTAACTAAAGATGGTGTTGGTATAGACTAATATAAATTGACACAAAATTAGTGGGTATATATTATTAACTTTGTGACATAACTTTTCATGAAAATTATCCATACACAACAAAACTATAATCTTTACCTACAGTTCAAATATATGTCACTGGAACTCAGATTAGTTACAGTTTTTATGTGTCACTAAATGTCACTCTTTTTGTAAATACTTTATGCTTTGATATTTGAGATAAACAGCTCTGGTTCTCTAAAAAACTAGTTTTAAAGCTACGCATGTAAACTGGATATATATATGATAAGTAAAAATTCTTCATATCCAAAATAAACTTAATATTTCATTAATTGGATAGTGTATCCCTTAATAGCTCTATTTTATATGAAGATCTACAGTTCTTCGTCATACTTGCCACCCCCAGAATTTTTTGAGAACAACATCAGAACAAAAGCTGATTTAGACAGCTTAGGAGCATTAGGGGATGCTGGATGGTACTGCATCGGAGCGATTTTATGGTCAATGAACTATAAATTACCCACAACTGTAACAGCTTTTACCTGCAAACAATTCGATACCCCAATGGAGTCATCAGGGTTCCACCACTGTTGCGTGTTCACTGGGAGCAAGAGGAAACGACTGAAACCTATTATTGCTCGATTCCTATCACACGTGACGATGGATGGTAACGGTCTTGGGATCATTACACTTTAAGTCATTTTTCCCTTGTTTCTTGTCACTTTCCCGCATTTCACCTGAAAACTACAAAACAATAGAAAATATCTCGTTTTTGAGTGTTAGTGAGACATTTGCATGTATTTTTGGGGGTATTTTGCCACCAAAAAGTATTAAATATTTGATGTTATCAAATATCTCTCCACTTGACTTCTGCTTGCCCTTAAGTAGAACCTGTTAAAACATTTCATAAAAAGATTTCTCGAGAATAACTTCAAGAAATGAATTTATAAAACTCTTATGATAGAAAACATCAAATCCGAACACCTCACAAAAAGAGGATAAAAAGTCACTTAGCTCTCCATTAGTCTAAGTGTTTCATTTTCGGGGTGATCGCTTAATTGCACAATTATAACATGTATTCTATCATAAGCTTGGAAAGTACACAAATTTGTAAATAGTTCTCAAAGGCAACAAGGGTGTTATGGTTTAAAGGGTGATTAAGGGTTAGGATAGACATGGGATACACATTTAATAGTTGATAATATAAAAACACAAAAACAAATAGTCTAAAATAATATAAAGTTGTCATAACTAGCTACTGTCCATCCATGGGTCCAAGAGTCAAAGTCTAAAATTTTGATATTCAATAATGGGCTACTAGCTCCATTCTTCATAAGTATTGGTATCACTTGGTGTAATAATGGGCTACTAGCTCCATTTTACAGAGATGTTTTGGTACAATTATGGGCTACTAGCTCCATTTTTTATATTTTTTATTTTGCACCATCTTTACATTTTTAGCATATGGGTGGCTTTTTTGTTGCACCCTCTTTTCTTCATGGTAAATATACAAATGCTATAGGGGTTTATATCTTTAAATATTGCCCCTGCAACATTCGATATTACACGTACATCCCCCCCCCCACTTGAGATAAATAATGTCGAAAGTGGTGATACAGGGGGGTCTTTATAGATCATAATTGATTGGTCTTCCACGAAAGTGTATAATTCTCATTCCCATTCCCACGAACCATGGACTTAAGTATCCAGAGATTTCAACACAAAGAAAATAAAGACTACAGGGTAGGTTAAGGTGAAACGGTGTAACGAAACATATAGAGTAGGTTGAAAACATAGATTGGCTCAACATGGGTGATCTAGGGGTATCTTGCACTAATAATGAGTGCAACAGAAGGGTTTATCATGGGAGGTCGACAAGTCAGTGTAACAAGTCAATAAACGCACACATATAGGCTATTTGGGTGATTTCCTAAGTGTTGCCTTCTTGAACTATCTATTCCTGCTGTACAAGCCAAGTTCTAAAGTCTACAATACTACCGGCACACTCAATATTTTGGTGGATTTTTGAGTAATATGATGGAAACAGAATATTAGGCTTAAATCTCACCAAATAGTAATAAAGGGTAATGTGCATTTAGCAAAGATTAATTCTAGTTATTTAAGAAAAACATGTCAAAATTTTAAAAATTGGCATAATTTTCAAAGAAAACTAGAAATCGGAGGCAAAACATACGTCAAGTATTAATTCTACTTCCATCCCCCAACTTGAATTGTGCAATGTCCCTATTGTATATTAAAGAAATGAACTAAAAAGGAAAGAGTATAATTAGGACAAGAAACTCCCTGGGCATTGCTTCGAGATTTGAAATTTGGCGGAAATCTTTAGATTATCTTCGTCTTCGAGCAAGCTCTTTATCCCATATGATCACAAAAACAAACCAAAGCATAAAATCCTTCTACAATAATTATGAAGTGTACAGGAAATACAAACCTAACTCACTTTTATAGGAATCACGGTTGCATTTAGCATATGCAACAAGCCTTTTAAACCACCTAGCGGCCCAAGTGGACGAGTTTAGTCTCGTGAGGGCTTCCAGAGAACATACCCACAAAGTCCATTTACGTATACAAGGTTTAGACATATTTAAAACTTAAATTTTTATGATTTCAAAAGGAGGTTATGACGTAACTCCGGTGGTTACGTCGTAATCAAGTGGTAAAAAATTTAAGTTTTAAGGCGTTACGGTGTAACCACGAAATGGATTACGTCGTAACTACAGTGGTTACGGCATAAACTAAAGTTGTTACGCCGTAACTATTGTAGATTCAGCAAAGTTACCACATGATTATGAGTCGAGCTGGTCTTGATAAATGCCTCCTAGCTGTTGGATCTTGCAAAATAAAGTAAGAAACATGCTAACCAACTAATGCAAAAAGGAAATTTCATTAAATAAAGGTCGGGTTATCTCCCGACAATCACTTTTGTTTATTAACGAGTCTTTAAGTTAGACTCGTACTTATTCTACGTCATCTCGTCTTCATAATTTTCAAAACCTCCTTCATGATATTGCTCATTACATTAGCGACATTGTTCCTTATCCGAGTAAACCTCTCCTGGTCCTAAACTATATCGGGTAATTTTTACTTGTTCAATTATGATGGGAAGTGGTTCTATATACGTCATTCCTAACAGCCTACATTGTCTTTTATTATATTCCTCCTCATCTAAATCCATGAACCCCTCATATGATGTTGGTTCGAGATAATCAATTATCCCTTCAATGTTGTCTTCGTCATCAGACGTCCCTTTGAACCATTCTTCATGTAAGTTATGAATGATCCTTTCTCGTATTTCATTATTTCTACCATCTCCGCATTGGTCAGGGTCATAAAAGTCATTGCTGTCATCGTAATCAACTCCGAATTGCTTTCTCCAGTGTTCGGTGAGGATTTTCTTTTTTATTGTTTCATCTACTTCCCCATATTTAATTTTTAACCAATTATTTAAACTTAGGTCATTCCATTCTATATTTGTGCGGTCGTTATCGTTCTCACTTTTCCAATAACATTGAATTTTGTTATTGCGTGAGCTTCCCTCGTCAAACTCTTCGCTTGATGGGTTGCATGATGCCCATACCTCTCGAATCTTATTATTTTGTCGGTAAATTGGGGCACACCAGTGTGGTTTTCCTAAAATGGGTTTAGTATTTTCTTCAATAGCTCCCTGGGCGGTTAAGCAACACTTATGAGTTATTTCATCGTATGTTTCCTGAGTTACTACCTCATAGGTGAACAAATCAGTGTCTACCGCAAGGATTTGGCATGATTCACATGTATAAGTAATATAGGTGAATAAATCAGATTCTATGTTCATTAATTCATCCTCTTCTGCTATCATGTTGCTTTTGATCATTAGAACCGATTCATTTCTCATATCAGGTAACTCAATTTTCATTTTGAAAATAACTTTTTTGTTCCCAACTTCTAAAGAAATAGATTTTTTAAGACATCAACTTTAGCGTGGGCAGTTACGAGCAGGGGTCTTCCTAAAATGACAGGCATCCTAAAATCTTCCAGGACATCAAGTACAATAAAATCTATGGGTAAGATAAATTTATCGATTTTTATCAGAAGGTTCCTAACAATCCCTTTCGGAATACATTTAGAAATATCGGTCAGCTCTATGTTCATTTTGATTGTTTCAAGCTTCCATATACCTAGATGTTTGTACATAAAAAAAGTCATGATGCTAATACTTGCCCCTAAGTCTGCTAAAGCGTTGTTAAAGTCTAACCTTCCAATTGAGCAGGGTGGGATAAAGCTTCCAGGATCTTTCTCCTTCAGGGGTAGTTGGTTAAGGAGAAGGGCTGAGCATCTGCAATTTATTCTAACGTCTTCATTTTCCATGGTTATTGGCTTGTTGGCTACCAGGTCCTTCATAAATTTAGGATATTCGTCGGATTGCCTGATTTCCTTAAGGAAAGGTTGATTTGACTTAATTTTCTTTAGGCTTTCATGGTTTTATGGATTAATGCTTCTTCGGTATGTTGTTTGAGCCTCATGGGAAAAGGAATTGGGAGAACGTATAGTTCTATATAGTGGGTTGTTGTTTGTTTTGGGGAGGTTTGTTTTAAATCTTCGTCAGGGATTGATGTAACATTTTTAAATTCATCGTCATTTGAAAATCCGGAGTTAGCCGAAAAGTACTCGATATCTTCAGGAGATTGGTAAAATAGGGTGTATAAAGGTGCTCCATCATTAGTGAAAATTGCCTTGCAATCCTTATTTTTATCTGTCTTAGTTACTGCTTCCTTGGCCAAAGTTGTCACCCTGGACTCTAGTCCTTGGATGATTTCATCATGGTGGTTTTGGCTCTTTTCTAAGTTATGGCAAAAAGTTTTCAACCATTCGTCTTGTTTTACCTGTCTCATAGAGGCTTCTTTGATGTATTTCTTGATTGTTTCGGCCAAAGTTGTCACCCTGGACTCTAGTCCTTGGATGATTTCATCATGGTGGTTTTGGCTCTTTTCTAAGTTATGGCAAAAAGTTTT